>BCLF01000127.1:530395-560764 GCA_001602275.1 Zoysia japonica
TATTTCATTTTAAAGTGAATTTCTCTTTTAAGATGAGAGAAAAGTTTTTCCACTAAAATTTTCCTTAGGAGAGTTTTGCTTTAATTAATTCTTTTTTTTTGAGGGTGTCACATATACACATCAAGAACAAAGTGATATTATTACACATACATGTTCAACGTACAACAAGACTTTGGAACGGTCTAACAAACATATCTTATATTACATTCATCAAGTTGGCGCAGTGACAATTATTCAAACATCACATCTATTCGATAACTACTAGCACACTACAGGCAACACTCGAGCGAAGGGCGAGACTTCTAATCTTTGCAGTCGACATCATTCTCATCGTCTTCATACTTTGAACAAACAACAGCAAAGGATGGGGTGAATACAAACGTACTCAGCAAGCTCTAACGGTAAGGAGGGTATGGTTCACGAAGAGCAAAGCAAGGAAAGGCTTGAGGTTTAAGTTTTGCGGAAAGCAAGTTTTTATGCGGGGGCTTCCTAAAGGAAAAGTCTTTAAACAAGATGGAAAATAATTTTAATTATCTTTTAATAGGGTGGACCTGAGGAAAGCTTTCACCCCTTCCAGCAATTCTCAAGTTTTAGTCGGGTACTAGCACGCATCCATGTAGGCCCTCAGCACACAGCCAACACTTTTCAAAACACGGGCGTCTACACCCACTCACTCGTCAAGGATAATATAGAAAACTAATCGTAGGGTGCCTGAACAAATAGCATGCCATTACCGTGCCAACGGCCTATCCGAAAGGATTTTACACTCTGCAGAAGTTGTACACTGTACTCATAGGTTATGCCACTCGATCAACGGAGTTGCATAACGCTTACCCCACTACTACATAGGCTTCCACAAATTCCACCCAAGATGTACACAGGGGCTATCCGCCGGGGTATCACCCTCCCGATGATGCGACAGTACATTTCTGGAGCCGGATCGTGCAGATTTACCACATTCACATCTTTTCTTGGTCCTCGACTACGCTGGGTATTACCAAACCAGGTGCTATATCCGTGGGCGTACGGTCCCATGACGTGGGCAATTACATAGTCGAGAGCCAGGCAGCGAGTTGTCTCACGCCTTTCTCCTATCCCCTGGTGTCCTACCGACCTCCTAATGACTCGATGTGGAATACTTACATAGCGAGGATAAGTCCTGCCCAATATGTACAGGTTCTGTGGTTGCACGAAATTGCTAAGCCGAGGACTAACGAACCGGTCCTTATATGGCAGGGGTGGCGGACTCGTCCATGACAGGTGGACCAAACCGAAGCCTATACACCTATCACCATCACCTCTTGTGAGCCCCACCCCACGACGAGAGTCACCCATCTTCACCTAGCACCAGTTGCACTAATCACATCCTGTTTTATTTACACACGCCACCAAACAGAGTTTAACACATTTTGTAAGTAAGTGGTGTATGGTGTAGCGGTGCGAGACACCGCAATTGGGTCCTAAGCATTTTACTAAACAAGGCAACTCTCCGTTCTTTAAAAGTATTTAAAGACGGGAGACCTATGGTTAACAAGGGTGCGTCGCCAACGGCTAACAAGGTGGTAAATTATATTAACTAAAGCAAGTAACTGATATTAATATAAGTACCTAGAATCAAGTAGGTATTAAGCTACACAACGTTTTAACACAATTTGTAAAATAAGCAAGCATTAGGCTCTATAGGTGCAGCCGTAAAACAAGGGTTCAATGTGGCTCAAGGGGGTGTTAGGACTTGCCTTCTGTGGCGTCCTCAAGCTCTTCCTCATACTCGGGCTCCTCGGACTCTCCTTCTTCTTCGGGCTCTTTTTCGGCTACAAACAACAAGCAACTATAAGCCTACTAAAAGAAAAGCTGCAAAATCTATAAATAAAATAGAAACCAAACAAAAACATGGAATTTGGATGGTCTGGAATGGTAGTGCTCGTGATAAAGATTCCAACGGTGTATTGGTTGTGATGATCGGAGCTAGGATGTGGCGGCAAAGTTACCGACAAGGCGGCTGTGACAGTGCTGTAGAAAGTCGCGTGGACACATGGTTCGGCATGTGTCCACGGTTTCTGGACATCTGTGTGTCCAAAATCGGGAAAAATCCCGTGGACACGTGGTTCGGCCTATGTCCACGACCCCTGGTCACACGGGTGTCTAGAATCGGGGATTTCTCCGTGGACACAGAGTTTTGTGACATGTTCGTGGACACGTGAATATGTGAGCTGTGATCGTGTCTGTGGACACGTGGATACGTAAACTGTGACGTGTCTGTGGACACGTGGGCTGTGACCGTGTCTGTGGACATGTGGACACGTGGATCGTGGCCGTGTCCGTGTCTGTGGACATGTGGATCGTGACAGTGTCCGTGGACACGTGGACTGTGGCCGTGTCCGAAGACACAAGACCAAGTGTGAATTCTTGGCGTGAACCTAAGAGCGTGTGTGCGTGCAGTTGTTTTGCCGTGTCACGCGGCCTATTGGTCAGGGACTAGGGCCGCGTTCACGGCTTGACGCGTGTGCGGGCCTGGGCGCGTCGGTCGCGCTCTGGCGTGTTCCGAGCACTCCAACCTGCGCGCGCGTGTGAAGCGTGGCCAAAGGGGCGTGGGTGTGTGCGAGGGAGGCCTCGAGTGTGCCAGGTGTGCGAGGAAGGACTCAACAGGAGGACCCCTCCCTTGACGTGGAGCTGTGCACGGGTTCACTGAACCTCGTGACGTGCTCAGCTTCCCTTGGAGTGGCTCCTCGGTGGCCGGCAGCGTGAGCCGTGCCATGGCCGACGGCGGCTCTCGAGGAGAGGCCCAACGGCGCATGCGCCGGCCATTTGGCGTTCACGGTGAGTCTCACCTCGGTGTGGTGGTGCTGGAGGAGTGTCGGAAGGGTCAATGGCCGCCGGAATTGAGGGGAACTGCCGGCGGCGTGCAGTGGCCGGTGATGGGGAAGAAACGGCGAAAACTAAAAATTCGACAAAACGGCGGCGAACGGTAGACCGGACCTAGCCAAGGCAGGAGTGCGGGGAGGGGGTGCACACGCGGAGGCCGAGTCTTCTTATTGTTGGGCGACAATTTGGGTGAATTCCCCCGCCGCGTCTTCTTATAGTTGGCGACAATTTGGGTGAATCCCGGTCGGGGCGGTTGGCGGACAGCTGGCACGCCCCATGGCAAGCAATGGCCGTCAGTGTGTGATCGTGGGGAGGCCACACTGCTCCACGGCGGGCGCTCGCGACCGGTGGCGTGCGGCATCATTGCGGCGGCTTCAATGGCGACGTGACAGGGCGGGCGCAATGTTCGCGAGTTAACGGTCGTTTTCTCGCGTGGAGGAAGATGTAAGGCGTCAATGCGGGCGGTGGGATGTAGTTTATCGCGGCGGCCAGGTGGTCCGACGGTGTCCGGCGAAGGGCGCTGGGCGCGGCGTCCGTTTGGCCAAATCGGCCGCGAAACCAGTGGCGCAGAGGCGGTTTCCCGCAAGCGGTGCGATGGTGGGTGAGGACTGACGGCAACGACGTTCCGACAGCGGCCGTCGGGCGCGGCGTGGTCGGGCCGACGCCGTACAGGTGGCGCTCAGGTGCTGCCGGTGGGGCGCTAGAGGAGGAAGAAGGGGGAGGGTGCGCGCGGCTGGGCCAAAATTCACTAATTTGCTAAGGCGATTTCCAAACTCCACAAAATCAAGCAATTAAATTCCAAAAACGAAAAACAACAGAAAATCAAACACTTGACAAGTTCAAATTTTTTTAAATTTTGAAATTTTCCATTTGGCTATATTATCCTAGTTTAGTTTTATTTTGAAAATTTTGAAAAAGGGGCTAGAAAGGCTAGGTTCACAAAATAAAATTTTTAAAACTTCATTTTCTTGACTTAGGATTTTTTGGATGTGACAGACCTACCCCACTTAAATAGAATCTCGTCCTCGAGATTCGGGCGGTTCTCCTCGAGGAATTGAGGGAATCCTTTCTTGAGATCGTCCTCTCGTTCCCAAGTGGCTTCTGCCTCGGTGTGGTTACTCCACTGTACTAGATAGAATTTGATGGCTTTACGTCGAGTCTGTCGGGTGCTCACATCCAAAATACGGATCGGGGTCTCTTGATACCTTAGATCGGGCTGCAAATCTAAATCCTCAACGGCTACTTTCTGTTCTGGCACTTTCAAACATTTCTTAAGCTGCGAAACGTGGAACACTGGGTGGATATCGAATAGCTCTGCTGGGAGATCTAAATGGTAAGCCACGGCACCCACTTTCGCAAGGATCCGATATGGTCCTACAAACCTCGGTGCCAGTTTGCCGCGGACTTGAAATCTACGGGTGCCCCAAATCGGGGATACCTTGAGATATACAAAATCTCCTTTGTCAAAGGACAATTCGCGTCTTCGGTTATTAGCATAACTCTTCTGTCGACTTTGCGCTATCTTAATCTTGTCCCTGATCTCGGCGACTTGCTCTTCAGCATCCCTGATTATGGCCGATCCAAAGAGTGGCCGTTCTCCAACTTTCGACCATAGTAGTGGGGTACGACACTTGCGACCATAAAAGGCTTCGAACCGTGCCATCTGAATGCTAGCTTGATAGCTATTGTTATACGAGAACTCAACGAACGCTAGGCTGCTCTCCCAATCCTTCCTGTAAGTCAACACATAGGCTCGGAGCATGTCTTCCAAAATTTGGTTCACTCGTTTTGTTTGTCCATCCATGTGTGGGTGGTAAGTTGAGCTGAAATCCAACTGAGTTCCTAGAAGATTGTGCAGGCTCCTCCAGAAATGGGATGTGAACTGGGAGCCCCTGTCGGACACTATCCTTGATGGAACCCCATGCAGTTTCAGTATGTTATCCACATATAGCTGTGCCAGTTTATCGTCTCTGTAACCCATTTTCACGGGTATGAAATGGGCTACCTTGGTGAAGCGATCAACTATTACCTATATCGAATCATTTCCTTTCTTGGTTCGCGGTAGACCTTGAATGAAGTCTATCGATATCTCATCCCATTTCCACATGGGGACTTTTAGTGGCTGAAGCAATCCGGCTGGTCTCTGATATTCAGCTGACTCTCTTGCATATGTCGCAGTGTGCCACATATCTCGCATTGTCTTGCTTCATAGCAGGCCACTAGTATTTCTGTTTTAGGTCTAGATACATCTTGGTTGTGCCCGGATGGATGGAGTAGGCTGATTCATGAGCCTCTCTCATAATGAGTTGCTTGAGGCATCTCCTGTTGGGTACATAGATTCGGTCTTGGTACCATACCGTTCTTTGCTCGTCGAACCAAAATCCGGAAGTCTTGTCTGCCTTTGTGAGCTCTTTTATTTTCGGGAACTGGGGATCTCTCTTTTGAGCTTGTTGGATTTTGTTGTCAAGGTGTAAAGGCTGTCTGCTGTGGCTACATGCAGGTTCAGACAGTTTATTTCTTGGAGCAACTCTGGATTGCTGGTCAACCCTTTGTCGCCGTAGGGTTTTCCTTTGCGGCTTAGTGCATCGGCCACAACATTAGCTTTTCCCGGGTGATACTGCACTTCTAGGTCAGTCTTTTATCAATTCCAACCACCTTCTCTGTCTCAGATTTAACTCGGGTTGGGTGAAGATATACTTCAAGCTCTTGTGATCCGTATATATCCGACACTTGTTCCCAATCAAGTAGTGTCTCCATATTTTTAAGGCATGGATCACAGCTGCAAGTTCTAAATCATGAGTTGGATAGTTTTTCTCATGCTTCTTCAGTTATCAGGACGCATATGCCACTACTCGGTCCTCTTGCATTAGGACACATCCCAATCTTTGTCGGGAAGCATCACAGTAAACCACAAAATCTTAGTAAATATCGAGTAGTATAAGTACTGGGGCTGAGATGAGTAATGTTTTCAAGGTTTGAAAACTGTGTTCGCATTTTTCAGTCCACACGAACTTCTTATCCTTCTTGGTTAGCTCAGTCATTGGTTTAACAATTTTGGAGAAACCTTCGATGAATCTGCGGTAGTAACTGCTAATCAAAGAAAGCTTCTGACCTCTGTGGCATTGGTGGGCTGTTTCCATCCCATAACAGCCTCTACTTTGGCAAGGTCAACCCTTATCCCGTCTACGGTCACAATATGTCCAAGAAGGCAACTTCTTGCAGTCAAAACTCGCATTTATTATACTTTGCATACAACCTATGCTCCCTTAGTCTTCCAAGCACAACTCTGAGATGGGCTTCATGCTCATGCTCGCTTTGGGAGTAGATGAGTATATCGTCGATGAATACGACTACAAACTTATCCAGCTCTTCTTTGAATATTTTATTCGTCAAATTCATGAAGTAAGCAGGGGCGTTGGTCAGTTCGAACGGCATCACCGTGAACTCGTACTGACCATATCGAGTGACAAATGCGGTCTTCTTGATATCACTCTCCCTGATCTTCAGTTGGTAGTACCCTGATCTCAAGTCAATTTTTGAGAAGTACTTGGCTCCCTTCAGCTGATCAAAGAGATCATCTATTCTGGGAAGTGGGTACTTATTTTTGATGGTGACCTCATTTAGAGAACGATAATCAATGCACATTCTTAGGCTCCCATCTTTCTTTTTCACGAACAGTGCCGGTGCACCAAAAGGTGATGCACTTGGGCGGATGAATCCTTTCTACTGCAATTCCGCTAATTGTTCCTTCAACTCAGCCAATTCATCAGCGGCCATCCGGTACGGTCTTTTAGCAATCGGTGTCGCACCGGGGACCAAGTCGATAAGGAATTCGACGTCTCGGTCCAGCGGCATTCTCAGTAGCTCGTCCGGAAGACATCAACATAATCCCTTGCTGCGGGTACCTCTTCTAGGGGTGTGGCTTCTGCGCTGAATACTAGGGGTCCGACTTTCTGATCTTTTGGTTGACATGTCATAGCAACACCCTTGTGATTAATGGCTGTCACAATGCGCTCTGAGCAATATATAACTTCTTTATGGCGCCTCAACCAATTCATACCCAGTATAACATCAATTCCCTCAGGCTAGAGAACTATCAAATCTGCTGTGAATTCTACCCCATTTTAATGAAAATTTTCTCCTATGCAACCCAAACCGCATTTCATAGTGGCTCCCGGAGATTTAATCAACATGGGAGTCCTAAGTAAGACCATAGACAGTTTTTCCTTTTTCGCAAACTTTGAAGAAACAAAAGAATGCGAAGCGCCGGAATCGAATAAAACGGTTGCAAGAGTGGAGTGGATGAGGTACTCACTGAGTACCACCTCGGGTGCTTCCTCTGTGGTTTCGGCGTGGATGTGGTTCACCCGTCCATGTCTATACTGTGGTGTCCTCCGGTAAGGTGCAGCCATCCTTGGTGCACCACAAGATGCTCCGAACATTGCAGGCCATGTCCGAGAGTACGCAGGAGCTACTGCAGGCTGTTGTTTCAGAGGGCAATTTGCGACCAGATGCCCCAGGCTGTGGCAGTTGAAGCACGTCCTCAAAGCATTTGGGGCTTGACCCGCACTTGGGTTGGCGCGTGGTGCGGTTGGAGGAGGTTGACAGACTGATGGTGCAGACTGCTGTGGCTACTCCTGAGCGGTCATGGTACAGTACTGCAGAGTCAGAGGGTATGACGGCTTCTAGAATTTCCCAAACCTTGGCCGCTGTCTCTTTTCAAGCTGCCGAGACTTCTTTGCTTGAAACTTGCGCTTTCTTTCCCCGTCCAGTCCAGCACAAGCTGTCTCCAGGAGTATAGCCTTATTCATCATAGTGTTGAAGTCCGGAAAGGTGTGAGTCACAAGCTGTGCTTGCATGATATGACTCAGTCCATCCAGGAAGCGATCCTGCTTCTTCTGGTCAGTGTCCACTCTCCTGGGGCATAGCGGGCCAACTTCATGAATTTCTTGATGTATTGGTTGACCGTCATGGCCCCTTGTTTCAAGGCTCGAAACTCATCGGTCTTCATCTTCATTTTACCAGCCGGGATGTGATAAGCTCGGAATGCCTGCTGGAACTCATTCCAAGTTATGGTAGCAGGGTCGGTGGCGGCTTCTCGGTAGTTGTCCCACCACTCGCCGGCTGCTCCAAATAGTTGGTGTGCAGCGAGCATCACCCTTTCGTGGTCGCTTGCGGCCACGATGTCGAGCTTCTTGTTGATGTCTCGCAGCCAATCATCGGCTGCAAGCGGCTCATCTTTGGTATTGTCGAAGGTAGGGGGCTGAAGTCGCATGAACTCCGACATCCGATTCGGCGAGTTCAAACCTCCTCGCTGTCCCAAACCCTGTGCAAGCGTGAGTAGCAGCTGGGTTTGCGTTGCCATTACGTCAACGAGGGTGGCAAGCGGTAAGGGGAGTTCTTCTCCTACCGCCACTGGGACTCCATCTCCAGTCACGGCCCGAGATGGGGCTCTTGTAGCCCCTCGTGCACTGGCGCTGGCAGCAGCACCGATAGCAGCTGGAGTGGAACGGGCCACCACGTTCTCGTCGTGGTGACTAGACTGAGCCTCGTCTTCATGAGCTTGGCGTTGAACGCTGGGGGCAGGTGCTGCGGAGCGGCGAGTTAGAGGACGCCCCTCCTCTCCTAACCGCTTTTGCTTTTACGGTCTACGCAACCCGCTCATCATCATTGATGTCGTTGAGGTTGCGCTCATGAGCCTGGCATTGTTGAATGCGAGCTGATTTCTTTGGCGCCATCCTGCCAAAGAAAACAGTAGACCAGTGGGGTTAGGTGCTAGTAAACAAGTGTAATATCAGGAGTGATTTACAATTTTAAGTTTATAAAACAGCAAAGCATACACACAATCGAACAAGGAAAAGAAGCAAATCAAACATAGCACACAACCATGGTTATATTACAAAGATACTGGGTCATAACTGAGGTTTTGGGGACATACAACTACGTGGTTACAGCACGGGAGTCCTTCTTTTTACAAGTCAAAAACCGTTGTCAAAGACAACGTCATCTACCGCTACAACGGTAGGTCTCCCCTGTCACACTAATAGGTAAAAAAGAGTAGCTATCCCCTAGTAGCTACGGCTGCTCGAACTCCCTTGCCGGCATCCATTAGCGAAGTCGTCCTACTAAGCGTCGCCGCGGGGTTGCAGCAATCCCGTGTCGACTGCAGGCTTGGCCTCCACGGCTGTGGTGCTAGCACCGTGGGAAGCCTGTGTGCGGCCTGGGGTGGTCCCGACGATCTTCACACTGGAGTCGGGCACGGCCTCCTCCTCCATGGGCTTGTCGGTGTCGTCGTGGGGGGTGCTGTCGCCCGAGCTAAGGGCACGGGAGAGATACTCTCCCCGGCTGCCACCAACGCCGTCCTGGAGGTGTGGTAGCTGTGCCACTCGCGTGTAGATGGTGTCGCGAGTGTGCTGGTCCAGCACTGGGGCGTGGGGTGGTAGTGCCGACCTCCCGTCAGAGAGGCGCACTAGAGCACGCTTGCCGAGCAGGAGCACTCTCCTCAGACGCAGGAGAGTCACGGAGCCTCCCCCTCAGTGACGCAGCAATACCAGGCACACTCTTCCTTGCCGTGCGGCGAGTAGGAGGGTACGGGGACTGCAGCTGACGTCGCAGCGTCTCTAACTCCTACTGGTGTGCTGCATGCTGGTCGGAGAGGGCCTTCTTCAGGCCCTCCTCACTCACCCTGGCTGTGTCGAGGGCGGCACAGACTGTGGCGAGCTGGAACAGTGCCGTGTCGCGCTGTCCCTGCGCGTCGCCGAGCTGCAGCTGGAGCGCGTCACGCTACCCCTGAGCCTCGTCACGCTGCGCCAGTGCAGCGTCGAGTAGCGTCTGGACCGCGTCCCGTTGAGAGTGGGCCGTCTCGAGCTGCTCCTGCAAGACTGTGGACTATCCCTTGGCAGTGAAAGAGCAGAGGGACTGCGCTATCCACTGACCTCAGAGCTCCTCGTAGAGACGGTGCTGCGCTATCACGTACTGCGCCGTCTCCACCAGCGTGGGGTCCTCCACTGTCCTAGTGGGGCCTCCAAGTGTGCCCAAACGGTGTACCCACGTCGGGTCGTCGGTGACGAGCACCGAAAAGTAGCGCACCGGTGTGGCTCCGGTGAAGTCGAGGCTCACCGTGCACACGTGGAGTAGGGCCTCACGGGCTGTTGCCTGTAGGGCGGAGTCGTAGCTGGGGCCGGTGGTCAGCATCGTCCACATCGGCAGCGGGTACGCCACAAGGCGGGCGTCCGCCTCGAACAGGGTGTACTCGTTCGACTCCAAGCTCCTCCAGCGGTACGACACAGGTACAGTGTACCTGAACCGAGAGAGCGTACGGGCGAGGATCGCGGAAAACCCGTCGACCCTGCTCGCCTCAGGTCCAAGGGGAGTCCACCCTCCAGAGGCCATCTGCAAAGAGTCGGTAAACAGAAGGGTCAGTAAACCAAAGTACACAAGTAAACAGCATAATATAAAAAGTACGCAAGCAAAATAAGCGTGTGTGGGCATGAGGCCCACTAGAACGTAGTTTTGCTAGGAAAACGTATCGTTGTAACCGTATGCTGTCACGTGTCGCATCCTAAGGTCTCGTCCTACGGTCAAGTAAGGCTCTGATACCACTATGTAGGACCCCCCCTTCCAAGAAGGAGAGTCCTTGTGCTTCCTGGACCGGTAGTTGGTACGCACATCAAGAACAAAGTGATATCATTACACATACGGGTTCAACGTACTACAAGACTTTGGAATGGTCTAACAAACACAGCTTATATTACATTCATCAAGTCGACGCAGCGACTCTTATTCAAACATCACACCTACTCAATAACTACTAGCACACCACAGGCAACACTCAAGCGAAGGGCGAGACTTCTAATCTTCGTAGTTGGCATCATCCTCATCGTCTTCATCCTCTGAACAAACAACAGCAAGGGATGGGGTCAGTACAAACATACTCAGCAAGCCCTAACGGTAAGGAGGGTAAGATTCACGAAGAGCGAAGCAAGGAGAGGCTTGAGGTTTAAGTTTTGCGGAAAGCAAGTTTTTATGCGGGGGCTTCCTAAAGGAAGAGTCTTTAAACAAGATGGAAAACGATTTTCATTATCTTTTTGTAGGGTGGACCTGAGGAAAGCTTTCACCCCTTCCATCAGTTCCCAAGTTTTAGTCGGGCACTAGCACGCATACATGCAGGCCCTCGGCACACAGCCAACACTTTCCAAAACACAGGCGTCTACAGCCACTCACTCGTCAAGGATAATATATAAAACTAATCGTAGGGTGCCCGAACAAATAGCAAGCCATTACTGTGACAACAGCCTATCCGAAAGAATTTTACACTCTGCAGAGGTTATACATTGTACCCACAGATTATGCCACTCCTGATCAACGGAGTTGCATAACGCTTACCCCACTACTAAATAGGCTTCTACAAATTCCACCCAAGATGTACACAGGGGCTATCTGTCGGGGTATCACCCTCCCGATGACGCGACAGTACATTCTCAGAGCCGGATCGTGAAGATTTACCACAGTCACGTCGTTTTTTTCCCTGACTACGTCGGGTATTACCAAACCAGAGGCTATATCCGTGGGCTTACGGTCCCATGACATGAGCAATTACATAGTCGAGAGCCAGGCAGCGAGTTATCTCACGCCCTTCTCTTGTCCTCTTGTGTCCTACCGACCTCCTAATGGCTCGATGTGGAATACTTACATAGCAGGGATAGGTCCTGCCCAATATGTACAAGTTTTGTGGTTGCACGAAATTGCTAAGCCGAAGACTAACGAACCGGTCCTTATATGGCAGGGGTGGCGGACTCGTCCACGACAGGTGGACCAAACCGAAGCCTATACACCTATCACCATCACCTCTTGTGAGCCCTACCCCACGACCAGAATCACCCATCTTCACCTAGCACCAGTTGCACTAATCCCATCTCGTTTTATTTACACACGCCTCCAAACACAGTTTAACACATTTTGTAAGTAAGTGGTGTATGGTGTAGCGGTGCGTGACACCGCAATTGGGGTCCTAAGCATTTTACTAAACAAGGCAACTCTTCGTTCTTTAAAAGTATTTAAAGACGAGAGACCTATGGTTAACAAAGGTGCGTCACCAACGGTTAACAAGGTGGTAAATTATATTAACTACATCAAGTAACTGATATTAGTATAAGTACCTAAAATCAAGTAGGTATTAAGCTACACAACATTTTAACACAATTTGTAAAATAAGCAAGCATTAGGCTCTAGGTGCAGCCGTAAAACGTGGGGTCAATGTGGTTCAAAGGGATGTTAGGACTTGCCTTCTGCGGCGTCATCAAGCTCTTCCTCGTACTCGGGCTCTCCTTCTTCTTCAGACTCTTCTTCGGCTACAAACAACAAGCAGCAATAGGCCTACTAAAAGAAAAGCTGCAAAATCTATAAACAAAATAGAAACCGAACAAAAACATGGAGTTTAGATGGTCTGGAATGGTAGTGCTCGTGATAAGGATTCCAACGGTATATTGTTTGTGATGATCGGAGCTAGGATGTGGTGGCAAAGTTACCGACAAGGCGGCTGTGACAGCGCTGCAGAAAGTCGCGTGGACACATGGTTCGGCATGTGTCCACGGCTTCTGGACAACTGCGTGTCCAGAATTGAGAAAAATCCTATGGACACATGGTTCGGCCTGCGTCCACGGCCCCTGGACACACGGGTGTCCAAAATCAGGGATTTCTCCGTGGACACAGAGTTTTGTGACATGTTCGTGGACACGTGTGAGCTGTAATCGTGTCCGTGGACACGTGTGAGCTGTGACCGTGTCCGTGGACACGTGGGCTGTGACCGCGTCTGTGGACACGTGGGCTATGACTGTCCGTGGACACATGGACTGTGGCCTTGTCCGTGCACACGTGGACACGTAGATCGTGGCCGTGTCCGGGGACATGTGGGCACGTGGATCGTGGCCGTATCCATGGACACGTGGACTAAGGCCGTGTCCGTGGACACGTGGATCGTGGCCGTGTCAGGGGACACAAGACCGAGTGTGAATTCTTGGCGTGAACGTGAGCGTGCATGTGCGTGCAGTTGTTTTGCCGTGTCACACGGCCCATAGGCCGGGGACCAGGGCCGCATTCACGGCTCGGCGTGTGTGCGAGCCTGGGCGCGCTCTGAGTGCGTCGGACATGCTCTGGCGCGTTCCAGACGCGCTCTGGCACGTTTTGGGCGCTCCGACCAGCGCGCGCGTGAGGCGTAGCCAAAGGGGCGTGGGTGTGTGCGAGGGAGGCCTCGGGTGTGGGGTGTGGCAGGTGTGGTGGTGGTAGTGGGGTGCTCGCCGTGGCCGACGGTGAGCCGGAACGGACGGCGACGACCCCATCGTGATGCAGGACGTGGTGACGCCCAACAAGCTGGACAGCCAGTACTACGGGAACATCTGTCGCGCAAGGTGCTCTTCACCTCGGACGCGGCACTCATGACGTCGCCGGAGACGATGAAGATGGTGGTCGACAAGGCCAAAATCCCCGGGTGGTGGGAGGACAGGTTCAAGACGGCCATGGTGAAGATGGCCAGTATCGAGGTGAAGACCGGCAACCAGGGGCAGGTCAGGAGGAACTGCCGCGCGATCAACCAGTTCTAGTTCTTCGGTTGCACAGGTGCTGTGTGTTGACGGATCCTGAGAGAAGAAGCTGCATTGTGTTTGGTGACAGATTACGCACTTTTTCGGTTCGAGTGTTTTGTTTATTATTCGTGGCGAGTTTGCGAGCGTGAACTGCGTGTACTTTTTGTTGGGGTTTTCCTCTGTGTGTGGCCATTGTTTGCATTTATTTATTTTGGTACAATGTCAGGATATATTTGTGTATGCAATTGTTTGGTTGATGTTTTCTTATCTTCGGGTGTTAAATAATAAAGATTGAATATTTTATTTTCCGTAAACATCCTTTATGCTTGTTTTACATCATAGTGATTTATTCTTAATATTATAGGAAGATTTTTGTGATAAAATAATGTTCTAGGCAAATGCAGAGATAGGGTATTCGTAGCGATCAAAACCGAAATTACAAACTTTAGCAAAATCAAAATGAATTATTATCCTGATGTGAATGAACCTATTCAGCACTGTGAAAATGACTCAGATGAAATATGCTCGCCTGGCTTGGTCCCTGGACTTCCAACGTATAAGCCGTGTAGGTACATACAGCCAATACACATCAAGCATCATTAACAGAGCCAAATTGACTGAAAAGGAAAAAAAATACAGCGAACCAACTAGCACTGAAACTGCTAGAAATTGTATTAATAAGTGGAAGTGTATTTATTAAGAAAAGATTCATTCATGACATCTTTTTCTATGTCCAAGGCTTAATCATAGAGCTGATCAAGAAGAAAACACCTGCCTTTTTCTAAAACTGGATAGAGAAGGCAGAACTCTATCCGATTAACTGTGGTGACATCAACCTTACAAATAACAGAAACCTTCCAGTCAATCTCAAATCTTTTCCATGCAAATATCTTATCCTACCTTTATACACAAAAATACTGAAGAGGGTACACATGCAGCCCTTATTAGACAAGGTTGACGGAAAAGTAAATTTCACAAAACTACACATACTTTGACAAAACTATCACAAAACTATAGATTTAGTATTGCATTGTATCACAAAGATACATATTTAAAGAGTTGTATTGCAAAACTACGAATTTAGCCTTTTAATGTATCACAAAACTACATGTTTAAAAGCTAAGCTATGTGATAGATTTAGTTTTATGATATTCATACATACTAATTCTATAGTTTTATAATACTAACTCGTCAAATATGTAGCTTTGTGATACAATTTCTTAGACTTGTAGTTTTGCGATACATTGAAACATTAAATCTGTAGTTTTGCGATACAACTTAAATCTGTAGTTTTCTGATAATTTTGCTAAAACACGTGTAGTATTGTGAAATTTACTCTTGACGGAAAGTTACAAAACTGGAAAGACAAGTTTCTAACAAAGGCAAGAAGATTGACTTTGGCAAAATCAGTACTCAAATAGATCAATATTACTCACCATGCAACAGTCATACCTCTCCCCAAATGGATGATAAAAATGTAGATAAACTAAGGAGGAATTTCATAAGGAAAGGAGACGACTCTGAATAATGCAATGGGAGACAGTTTAATGAAATGTAAGATGGTAAATCGGTCAAAGGAGCTAGGAGGACTGGGAGTACTTGATTTGGAAAAAATTGCGAGGGCACTGAAACAAAGATGTTTATGGTTACATGGACCGGAAAAGAAATAATATGGAGAGGCCTGCCATTACCATACACCAAACAACATAGAATCAGATTTACTGCTGCAACGACAGTGCAAATTGGAGATAGAAATATGGCGCGTTTCTGGCAGGATTGCACATACTTAATGGACAGGGGCACCACATTTATTCTCCATAGTCAAATTCAAAAATAGAACAGTATCAAAGGTATTGGAGAACAACAACTGGATTAAAATGGTGCAAGGACTCACAACTACAGATCCATCATTTATCCTTTTCTATTTGTCTACTGGACATTCTTAGCGTGAGCCGTGAGTAATGCCAAGCACACAACACAGCAGCGTTCAACTGGACCATAATGTTCCCTTCTGTGTGTCGCCGAAGCACATGCCAACTTCAGCTGTCACGATTAAAACGTCGCTGACTTAGCTGATTCCGCGATGAACTCGTCAGAATTTTAGCCAAAAGTGACATTTCAAGTCGCAAGAAGCAACAATGATCAACAGAAAATTGATTGGCTCCGTATTTTTCTTGCCCTCTTGTTTTCATTTTTGTTTTAACAATCTTACCAGTTGCAAAGCAAAGGTGACGGATGGTTCTTCCTCTTCCACCGTTCGTTGAGACGTCCGATCAATCGGAACGTTCCCATTGACACGGCGACGGGGGACAGTGCAGTTGGGCCAGACGTATCGCTTATGTTTATTTTCATGGCTTAACGAAAGTTTCAAGGTCCTAAATCCATTGCCGTTAGGGCATCGCCACTCGTGGAGCAGAACCAAAGTATAGATAGATTATCCTGATTTTTGTTATTCTCTAGGGGACAGCAGAGCAATTCTTCTGAGACATGCTCTAGTCACGATGTCATATTTTTAGTCAAAGAAGTAGTATGACAGTGACATGAGTTCAGTGTAGCGTAGCTTTTGGCCAGCTACCCTTCTGAAGTTTCATGCTTAACTTACATTTTACTGGCAGACCATGCAAAGTGAGGTTATTGTATCTCGATAAATAAACGTAGAGAAACTCAATCTTATGTAGCTCGAAGTGCATATTCCTAGACAGATTTGACTGGATCACAGTGCATGTAGGTTGATACCAAACTTATGAACTTTCGTTAAGCCATGATGTTATTAAACGTTATCGTCTTACCTGGCAGCATTGCTCCCGTCCCATGTGAATCGAACAGTCAGATGATTCGACCTGACTTCTCAACATACGGGAACATCCATCCCCATCGTCCGCAACAACTGGATTGTTATCTATTCTAAAATTAATTGGATTGTTATCGTAGAACTGCAAGACAGAACAAACACAGCAAAACACGCTGGACCAACCAGGTCAGCATTATCTATTCAAGAAGTTAGGTTAGAGACACTGAGGATAAACTAACAGTCTCGTTCATTAGAATCTGCATATAAAACTCTGTTTTTATCAGTGACCAAACGATACCGGCCAGCAATAATCAGAAGATTCAGAACAATGCTGTCGTTGAAGTAGTAAGCACTTGCATACACTAGAATGATTTGTTTTCATTATGGTAGTAACTACTGAGGTAGGTAACATTTCTATTTTGTGTGAGCAAAATTAGGATGACTAATGCATTACAATATATAATGCTGTTGATTAGTGTAATGTCTCATGCCTAAAGTCCGCTTACCGTCAAGGTGCGTCAAGCCTCACGTGGGGCGGACGCGTATTCATATATACATGTCTCTTATGCTTTTGTTTTAGCTTCGTGTAAAAAGATTAACTCGGAGGTGCTATATTGAAACAACATGAGTTATATACTGACCCTCACCTCCTAAATAACCAAGGTGTGATTAATCCCCCCAACTACTCTTAACTTCTAAACCATTAAAACTCAAACCACAACCACTGCATGCAGCATGCTTCTAACAAGAAGACGTGTTATAATTAGTTAGTCGGATTTAGAGACTTGCATTGTGATTGAGCAAATTCGAGGTCATGCCTTTTTTTTTGTTGTGGTGGGGGTGGGGGGGGGGGGGGGGGGGGGGGGGGGGGGGGACTAGCACTGGCTTTGTGCCTCCAATTCACATTTTTGTTGAGCGTTCTCTTTCCAGGTTTAGTGAACTGATGCTGTCTAACAGTCTTAAGTGCCCTTCAACTTAATTACTACTAGCATCGACATGAAAGGGTCACTGACGGATACAGTCGTACAAAGTTGACCAACCCAAACTCAAAATTATCAAATAATTAAAATTGCAATACATATGTGGTGTCCCAACAACAAGTTTGTTGATGCTATGTACTTTTGCTACACGGAAGGAGTCAGGAACGAGGTCCATACTGGCCCTCTTCCGCCTATAAATACGCTCCAGGTTGAGCAGCGTCTCTCCATCACACTTGCACTAGCATTCTTCATAGTTTCTGCACTCAAATCAAGCTTCGAAGGGCAGGCAGAGCTACTAAGCATCAAGCAGAAATACATGGCTACTGCTGCGACTCCATCCAATATGCCCATTTTCATTGGGCTCACCTTGCTGTTCATGGGTGCGGCGTGCCATGCCAGCCCTTACTACCCTCTGCAAATGGGTTATTACCACGATAAGTGCCCACAGGCTGAGGCCATTGTCAAGTCCGTTATGGAGAAGGCCATGTGCCAGAACCCCAGCAATGGCGCCGCCGTAATCCGGATGCTCTTCCATGACTGTTTCGTCGAGGTTTGTCTGTGCAACTGATATCACGTATTGAACCTAGGGCTTGTTGCTAGCAGTATTTGCTGTTATCCAAGTACTAATGTCCATAACATCGATCACATTTTACACGTTTTGTTTATATTTGCTTGTCTTCTTGCTCCTGAATCAGGGTTGCGATGCTTCCGTCCTCCTCGACCCAACCCCGTCCAGCCCGACGCCAGAGAAGCTTAGCGCGCCCAACAACCCGAGCCTGCGCGGCTTCGAGCTGATCGACGCGATAAAGGAGGCCCTCGAGGCCGCCTGCCCCGGCGTCGTCTCCTGCGCCGACATCATCGCCTTCGCGGCCCGCGACGCGTCGTCCTTCCTCAGCGGCGGCAAGGTGTACTTCGACATGCCGGGCGGCCGCCTCGACGGGACCTTCTCCAACGCCTCGGAGCCGGTCAGGTTCCTGGTCCCGCCGACATCCAACCTCACCACCCTCGTCGACAGCTTCGTGGTCAAGGGGCTGTCTGTGGAGGACCTGGTCGTCCGCTCCGGCGCGCACACGGTCGGGCGGTCGCTCTGCTCGTCGTTCGTGCCCGACCGCCTAGCTGTCCCCTCCGACATGAACGCCGGGTTGGCTGCGTTCCTGCGAGGCCGCTGCCCGGCCAACACTGATGGCGACGACCCCATCGTGATGCAGGACGTGGTGACGCCCAACAAGCTAGACAGCCAGTACTACGGGAACGTGCTGTCGCGCAAGGTGCTCTTCACCTCGGACGCGGCGCTCATGACGTCGCAGGAGACGTCGAAGATGGTGGTGGACAATGCAAAAATCCCCGGGTGGTGGGAGGACAGGTTCAAGACGGCCATGGTCAAGATGGCCAGCATCGAGGTGAAGACCGGGAGCCAGGGGCAGGTCAGGAGGAACTGCCGCGCGATAAACAACTTCTAGTTCTTCGGTTGGTGCTGTGTGTTGACTGATCTTGAGAGAAGAAGCTGATTGTGTTTGGTGACAGATTACGCACTTTTCGGTTCGAGTGTTTGTTTATATTCATGGCGAGTTTGCGAGCGTGAATTGCGTGTACATTTTTATTTTGTTTTCCTTTGTGTGGCCATTAATGTTTGCATTTATTTATTTTCGTATGTCCAGGAGATATTGTGTGTTCAATTGTTTGGTTGATGTTTCGGGTGTTAAATAATAAAGTTTGAATAGTTTATTTTCTGTAAACTCTATTCCTAAATTGTTGTCGCTTTTGATTTCTAACATCAAAACTATTCACCTTATTCAAAAATATTTGATAAATATTTTACATTTTGTTACTTTATCATTAAAGTTATTTGAATCAAACTTATAATTTTACATATTTAATTATTATTTTAATAATACAAATGGTCAGAGATATGTTTATTTTAATGACGATTTTTGTGATAAAGTAATATTCTAGGTAGATGCAGAGTTAAGGTATTCGTAGCGATCAGAGTTTACATTAAGAAATTTAGCAAAATCAAGATGAAATATTGTCCTGATCTGAACGATCCAATTCAGCACTGAGAAATGACTCGAATGAAATATGCTCACGTGGCTTCGTTCCTAAACTAAGTATAAAAACTCTTTTGAAACGCAGGAATTTTTCTCATTTTCTAAAATTTTCATTTGAAATTTTTGTATTTCAAAGGTGGCCTAAGCTGTGTAGGTACGTAGCCAATACATTGCCAACTTGACTTGTCCTACTCATGCTTAGCTGCAAGGTATATTGATGGGTCCTAGAAAGTAAAATTACCTGCATGGCCAGCGAAGAAGAGTAGGAATGGGCATATAACCAATCTACTCCCTCTGTCCCAAAAACAACTATCGTTTTAGATTTTCAAACTCTCCCTTTGATCATTCATCTTATTTAAAAAATTTGTAAAAAAATTATTTATTTTACTGTAAAATAATTCGTTATTATAAGTACTTTAACTTTAACTTGTTTATTTTTGCATTTTTGTAAATTTTTTGAAGAAGACGAATGGTCAAATGATGATTTAAAAAAGTCAAAAACGTCACTTATTTTGAAACGGATGGAGTACAGAAGAAATAGAACAATATATGAGAAAAATTATTACCATTTGTTTCCCTCTCCATATGGGAGAGATTTTTCAATTCTTACCACCAAATACGTCGACCTTTCAATATTTACCACTCAATTCGTAAGCCTTTTGTTTAGAGCAACTAAATACGTTTTCATTTCAAAACATACCATTCCTATGAAATTTTAACATTTTTATCATTTTATATTGTGTTATTATATTGTGTAATAATGCATTATATTTATTATATTATGTTTATTATATTATTAGAATCACTTAAGCTCAAATTTTGTTTATTTTAACATAATATAAAACAGTGAAAATAATTAAAATTTTGAAAAAATAGTATGTTTTAAAGTGAAAAAGTATTTAGTGGCTACAAATGAAAAGCTTACAGATTGAAAGGTTAACATATTTGACGGTAAGAATTGAAAATTCTCAGGATCATCGGAGTATAGGTCTATGCACAAAAATGCTCAGTTTTGGACTGACATGTTGTGCTTAACGGGCTGTGCTGCCTTAGCCCATGCCCCATGGGCTCTGATATTGGCCACAATATAATATTGGCCCACAATATAGTATGAAATGGTTAATTTTGCTGGGCCGGTCCGTTAGGCATGATAACCCACATAACACAACAACTTGTTTATAATAAAGGAATAAGTCCTACTGACATCTCTCAATTATCGTGCTCATTCAGTTTTTGTCCCTCATTCAATTTTCGTCCCTCATTCAGAATACTAGATATTTTGACTCTCTCATTCAGCAGGTATAAAATAATCGTTTTTTCTCTTAATCAATTTCAAGAGCGGTTTTGTCCTACATGACAGAATGACGCGGCGTACACTATCCAGCGGGCGGCACCTTTGGCAAGAACAACTGGAGATATAAAGTCAGTAGGTCTTGTAAGGCATGACCACCAGGCTTTTTTATTTCATTTGGACTGCTAAAACTGGTTGAGATCAGTTTGACGAAAATCGTAAAAATTGTGAAAACTGGTTAAAAACCACTCCAAATCGAAAAATCAAAATTTGAACGAAGCACTAAAGTAAATCAGTTGGTTTTTTTGGTTTATCGAGCAATTTCCCGTTTTCTTTGGTTTTATCGATTCTCCGTTTCAAAATTTGAAACCCACCGGTTTCATCTGTTTACCCCTCGGTTTTACTGGTTTATCGACCGGTTTTCGGTATTTCAAAATTTTTCAAATTTTTAATTTTTTTAGTTTTGAAAATGAAAATCTATCGTCCGGTGACCCGGTTTCACCGAAAACTACGAAAACTGGCTGATTTTGAACGTTTTGTAAACCATGATGACCACACGAGAGGTTTAACGGTGCTCATACAGCATTTGGGCATGGTGCGCTCGGTCCGTTCTGTTGCTGCTAGCTATGCAAGCTCTCCTATCAATCCATTCCACAGGCATTGTTCAAAACCATTCACAAGCATCACTTAAAGAATCAACAGGCTGTCCAGTGTTGTAACAGCTTGATAGTATACCTTTTTGGCAAATTGGATAGAACATTTGGAATTTCAGACATGCATAACAAGGGTTTCCAGCTAAGAACTGCAATTAGTTGAGCGTAGACTCAGTGTTTACAACCTTTTGAAATGCAAAATAATTAAGTTGTACTAAAATCGGAACTCATGCCTTTTGGATAAGTTGAATTGATCGTGCCATCCACATTACCAATTTTTGTTAATTTATCAATGGAAGAATTACAGCTCGGTTTAACTGTAAACTCGGGCGAAGTGGTCGTGGACATCTATTTGTGGTTGCCACGACGAAAATACTGTCTCACAATCTGTAATCAAATGATTACTCATTTGATTTGTTCATATATATAACTCGGTACTCCCTTACAAAGAAAGAGGCAGTAACAATCCGGAGTTCAGATGGTGACGAGTCAGCCGGGTAGTTTGTGGGTGCCACGTTGCACATGTATTTTCACTATACTTCTGATATACTCCATCCGGTTTTAAATTATTGACATCGTTGATTTTAAAATTAACTTTGATTATTCGTCTTATTTAAAAAATTATTCAAATGTGTAAAATTTTATTATTATTTGATTTATCATTAGTAAATTTATATCACAACTAATAATTTTACACACTAAAACATTTTTTTTAATAAGACAAACTGTTAAAGTTGATTTTAAAAGTCAACGGTGTCAATAATTTAAAACCGAAGGAGTATAAGTTACAACGTGCGTACAACAAACAACAGCATTATGCGTACTAGTATTATTTTCATGTTCTATATAAAAAAAAACATTGCATTCCATTTCCCAAAAACAACAAAATAGCTGTATACTCCATCCGTCTCATCAGTAATCACCATCTATAAAAGAGCCATCGATCTCTGCGAACGACATCTCACAAACACTCGAGGTCTTGATCAGCTGTGTTCTCAAGCTAGCGCAGTCGTGTGCAACGGCTGAGATAGCTAGCGTAAAGAGCACACAGCAGGGGTCGATCTCAATCAGCAGTTCAGCACAATATGGCTGCTTCTTTGAGGCTCGCCGTGGCGATCACGTTCACCTTAGCGCTGGCGTCGGCGTGCCAGGGCCTGCAGGTCGGCTACTACAAGAAGACGTGCCCACGCGTGGAGGCCATTGTGAGACAGGAGGTGAAGAAGTTCGTCTACAAGAACGCCGGCATCGGCGCCGGCCTCATCCGCATCCTCTTCCACGACTGCTTCGTTCAGGTACGTACGCACGCACGATGAATGTAATCAACACAGTCAAACACTACGTACCTTGTTCGTGCGCAAGCATGGATCGATGCAAGTTGGACGCGATAATGTATGCAGGGGTGCGACGGCTCCGTCCTCCTGGACCCGACGCCGGCGAACCCGGACCCGGAGAAGCTGAGCCCGCCCAACTTCCCCAGCCTGCGCGGCTTCGAGGTGATCGACGCGGCCAAGGACGCCGTCGAGAATGCCTGCCCGGGCACGGTCTCCTGCGCGGACATCGTGGCCTTCGCCGCCCGCGACGCCGCCTACTTCCTCAGCAGGTTCGCGGTCAAGATCGACATGCCCGCCGGCCGCCTCGACGGGCGCGTGTCCAACGCCACCGAGGCGCTCGGCAACCTGCCGCCGCCCTTCTTCGCCGTCGACCAGCTGATCAGCAGCTTCGCGGCCAAGGGGCTCAGCGCGGAGGACATGGTCGCGCTCTCGGGAGCGCACACCGTCGGCCGCGCCCACTGCTCGTCCTTCGTCGCGGACCGGCTCGCCGTCCGTTCCGACATGGACGCCGCGTTCGCCGGGTTCCTGAGGAGGAGGTGTCCCGCCAACCCGACCCCGGGGAAGAACGACCCCGTCGTGAACCAGGACCCCGTCACCCCCAACGCGTTTGACAACCAGTACTACAAGAACGTCCTCGCGAAGAAGGTGCTCTTCACGTCCGACGCCGCGTTGCTGACCTCGCCGGCGACGGCCAAGATGGTGCGCGACAACGCGTTCATCCGCGGGTGGTGGGAGGCCAAGTTCGCCAAGGCGTTCGTCAAGATGGCCGGCGTCGGGGTGAAGACCGGCAAGAATGGCGAGATCAGGAAGAACTGCAGGGTTGTCAACCGTGCTCCTCGTCCGCGTTTCTAGTCAATCGTGCAAATCAGCCATACACGTCTTGCGTTGCTTCGTCGTTCGTTTCTCCCATTTCGCTCTTGCTTTTTCGAACTGCTCGCTGAACCCTCGGAGCCTCATTTCTATAAGTTGTTTGCGTGCTATTATACTCCCTTCGTTCTTAAATTAATGTTGTTGTTGACTTTTAAATTCAACTTTGACTATTTGTTTTATTAAAAAAATTAATAAATTTTATATAATTTGATTTATCATTAAATTTATTTGAATTACAACTTAAAATTTTACATATTCGCATAAATTTTTTAATAAAACGAATGATCAAAGTTGATTGAAAAAGTCAACAGCGTCATCAATGTAAGAACGGAAAGAGTATTTCTTAATTCATTAATCACTGGATTGTTTTTGTCTGACTTGAAATGTTCTTCCAATTCTGGAATTATCTTTCCGAGACAGTGCAAATAATGATGTATTGTTGCTATGATAGCAACATGTTAATGTAATCTCATAATTAATAAATGAGTTTAATCATGTTAAATGTATGTGTGATACTGCCCTTCTTATTTGCGCGAACAACGAATCCAAAAGCAAATTGCGTCTAACATTACTAGTTATGGTAATTAACCATGCACAATACTACCAATTACGGAGTAAGAATCTAACTTGCCATACTTGTAAACGATGTAACTATTGATCTTACCAACAATATGCCATGTTTATAACAACAAATCGGTGGAAAATGAAATTCATATTCAAAACACATGGTAACAACTTCTTCTAACCCATGAAACACATGAAACTTACTACTACCGCTACCTATAACACTATTGCTGACGTAGATAAATCCTTTTTTAAAAAAAGAAGACAATCTAGTCCGAACTATGCCTATGTAGTCGAGCTCGACCGACCCAAGCCACAACTTCCCATCCTTCTCTGAGACGTCGCTAAGCGTCACGCCCTTGGCCGCGGTCAGCTCCTCAATCTCCACGCCGTCCGCATCAAGGCGAACACCGACAAGGTGCTTAACCGGAGCCGCCGGGGCATTGAACCTCGCCTTCTCCTGGTTGAGGGCAACCCAATAGCCACCCTTGCTATCACGCCGAATGTTGTCGGGGTACCCTGGCAAGTCGGCAAGGAGCTCATATTGGCCGGCCTTGTCACCCTTGAGCCAATACTGGAAAGCTTGGGCAGGAACGGTGTGCGCCACCACCACGTGCCTCCCGAAGGTGCTGACCGCCACTCCGTTGGGGTATGGCAGGTTGGCCTTGAGCACCGTGACCTTCCCTGGTGCGCGCGTCGTACTTGAGCAGGCGTCCTGTGGCGTCGGCGTTCATCATAATCTCCGTGTTGAATCGGCGCGGGTACGTGGTGCTACTGTCGGTGAAGCAGACATCACCGGTAGCTTGATCCACGTCCAGCCCGTTCACGAAGTGGAACGGCACGCCGTCGTCCGCCTGGGTCGCCAGCACCTCGGACTCACCGCCGTCCGGCCCGACCTTCATCAGACCAAGATACGCATCGGCGACGTAGAGGTCGCCGGTCTTAGCGTAGAACTGTACCTAGAGGACGACCACAGATGCTCTCAGCATCCTCGGACGGCACCGCGGAAGCCGTGCAGAGCGGGATCCTCCTGTAGTTGGTGCTGTACGCGAAAGTTGTCCAGCCGCCCCACTTGAGGATGCGACCATCGGACACACCGGCGTAGGGCCCTTGGCCCCTGGGGTCGAAGGCCAAGCTTTCGGCGCCGTGGACGCCGTCGGGCAGAGGAAGGTGGAAGCTCCATTGAGTTGGTGTCGTCTTGATCGGCCCGGCGGCGGCGCAGGACGCAGGAAGCAGGAACGCGAGGCTGAGGAGCAGCAGAAGCGATGTCGCCTGCGTCTCCATCTCGTTTATTGTAGTTGGCTGTTGGATCGATGGAAATCGTGCGGGGGTCCCGTGCAGACTCGGAAGCATACTCGCGTGGCAATCGGCGTCTGTTTCGGGACGCAACCGACTTCGATTTTGTTTCTAGCTAGCTAATCTGACGGCCAAGACAGAAGCAAATCGGACGGCGAGGAAAGATTTTGTTTAGCATGAACCGACTCCAACAATTGGATTAAGTGTGCGCTGGTGACGGGTTGTCCACGTTCATGGGAAGCCATGATAATCGCATTGTTAGCAGGTACGTACAGATTCTATCCGGTAAAAAAATATGGATATATTCTCACGTAGCAATCTAGCAGATAGATTCCGGCTAAAACAACAGACAGACTTTCTATGGGAAGAGATGACCATCCATTGAATCATGCATATAGAGATGAGAGTTTGGTTTTGCTGAGATAATCTCAGATATAAAACTAGGACGCCACGCAATGCAGCGCACAACCAGCATCATATAGTTCAGTGCTCCGGGTTCATAGATTGCACCGAGCATCAAAAAACAGCTCCGAGTAGTATTTACAAAGTGCCATTTAGTGCAATCACGATCGTCCAATCGAGCACATCGTATGCTGATTGATTTCATAGAAAGTCTAACAAGTCTTACTAGCTAGTATTCATTAGCGTTGTGTTGAAGTTGAAATCTAAAACTGCTTTTACCGAAGCAAAGACCATTTCATGTTTCAAGAAGCAACGTTGATAGCGTTAATGTTTCAAATCTCGGTGTTGGAGCGCGGCAACTGAGATGTTTCAAAAATATATTTGACCTCTTTGCTTCTGAAATAAATAATTCATATACAAGGAATTTCTTAGTTTTTTTGTGTTAATTATGCAATCTTTTGTGTGGTTGCTCGATCAAACATACAAGGAGTTTCATAGCCTGCTTAGTTTTATCCCTTCTTTTATGTATGCTTGAATCTTTTTGATATCCGCAGCTTTGAGCACATGATATCTTCCTCAGTTCGTCTGGTGAGTGGTGACTATCTCTGAAATATTTCGGATCAGACACGCCAATTATCCACCAGCTTTGTATTATCCCTTCTTTAGTTATACGGATTTTAAAAGGTTATACACATCATCGTAATTACTTCTCTGATTGATGCTGCAGGAGAGTGAGTAAACGAACTCAAATCCTATTCATCTAAAAATGGAAGATACCAAACTTTGTTGAAGCCGCAAGATTCAGAGTTTTGGAGCTTACATACTGCCCTCGCTCTGTGAAATAATAATGAGTACTAGTATTTTCTTGTGATGTAAAGCCCACTATTGTTCATGCAGTCGCCCAATTTTCGATGGAACTCTCAGTTTACAAAGCTCAGGACTCGTCAGGAGATAAAAAGTGTTCCATTATTATTCAGTAATAGTACATAATTACACACCTTAGAGAGGCCATACAACAATAATAATGCAAAAATGAATAAACAAATAAGAGGAGATCGATATCGCTGGATATTTTCGGGTGGGGTTCAGACAGCCATTTCTATGGTGTCCAGCAGGAAGAGAATCATAATGGAAGGTGCATGTTGAATCCAGCAGAGTAACATGCATTAGAGCCCATTGATCAGTATTGTGCTGGATGACCTTAGTTGACGATCCTGCAGCTTCTCCTGATCTCGCCCTGGAAGCCGGTCTTCACTCCGATGCCGGCCATCTTGACGAACGCCTGATTGAACTTACCATCCCACATCCCGGGGTTCAATGCGTTGTCCTTCACCATCTGGGCCGTGGCCGGCGAGCTCATCAGCGCGGCGTCGGACGTGAAGAGCACCCTTTTGTCCAGCACGTTCTTGAAGTACTGGTTGTCGAACGCGTTGGGGCTCACGACGTCCTGGTTCACCGTGGGGTCGTTGGCCGGGCTCGGGTTGGCCGGGCACACCCTCCTGAGGAAGCCGGCGAAGCCGGCGTCCATGTCGGAGGGCGCGTTGAGGCGGTCGCTGACGAAGGACGAGCAGTGGGAGCGGCCGACCGTGTGCGCGCCCGAAAGCGCGACCAAGTCCTCGGCGCTGAGCCCCTTGGCGTTGAAGCTGCTGACCAGCTGGTTGAGGTTGAAGAACGGCGGCGGCAGGTCGTTGAGCGCCTCGGAGGAGCTGGAGACGCGCCCGTCCAGGCGGCCCGCGGGCATACTGATCTTGACCCTGAACGCGCTGAGGAAGTACGCGGAGTCGCGGGCCGCGAAGGCCACGATGTCCGCGCAGGAGACCGTGCCCGGGCACGCCCTCTCGACGGCGTCCTTGGCCGCGTCGATCACCTCGAAGCCGCGCAGGCTAGGGAAGTTCGGCGGGCTCAGCTTCTCCGGCTGCGGGCTCGCCGGCGTCGGGTCCAGCAGGACAGAGCCGTCGCATCCCTAGTACAAAACATCTCACGCGTCAACGTACAAACTCGATCACAAGCTTTTGGCATACAAAGAAGCATTTCGTGGTGCACATTATTCGACGTGTAATGCGCGTACCTGGACGAAGCAGTCGTGGAAGAGCATGCGGATGAGGCCGGCGCCGATGCCGGCGTCCTTGTAGACGAACTTCTTCACCTCGTCCCTGACGATGGCCTCCACAAGGGGGCACGTCTCCTTGTAGAAACCCACCTGCAGCGCCTGGCACGCCGATGCCAGGGCCAGGACGCATGTCGCCACCACAGCGAGCCGGAACGAAGCTGTTTGATCTGAAGTGCTCGTGCTACTGAGACAGATGACAAGTGATGAACTGCTGCTACTCGTATGCATGGATATTTATACATGCGTGGATATAGTGGCAAGATAAATTGGTGATAATGATGATGAAGTAGACTTTGTTAGTTCTACACATGGTGTATGGGATTATGGAAGCAGCGCGCAACTGATTGGCAATCTAGCTGTAAGCTGTGCAGAACATGGAGCAAAATTGCAATGATCTCAGGTCGGCCTTTGACCGGCGGGTAGTTTATTCGTTTTCTGCTCTGGATGCATGTTGCTCTGCCCCTGGTTTGGTCGATTTGTTCGTTGACCCAGTATCTTTTTTTTTCTCTTCCAGAGAATGTTCCATTGCAGGTATAATTTTATCTTAAGCACTTCCACTGCATCTCTCTTATTCCGATAAGAAAAAATCGACGTGAACGGTAATGGCTAATTTATGACCTAATGTATGAGTAGATTAAATTTCCAGTGGTTGTTCACATGGAAAATGCGAGGTGGAACATTGAGGTAGAACATGCTCAGCCCGCCAAGGCTGAATTATGTGTTGGTTGCACCTCACAATAATTCACAGCATTCTTCCAGGTTTTGTATAGCTGATTGCTTCCTGCTTTGTTAAACCTGGGCAATTGCGCAGTTCATCACTGGAAACATTCCCAGTGGAAACGTTCCCAAATTGTAAGGCCTGCTCGAGATGGAATATTTATGTCAATAGGGTGAAAACTAAACCTACGTTATCCTCTAAATCTCTTTAGTTTTTTTTTTTAAACTAACTTTTCAAAATCCCTTTCACTTTTGAGAAATGAGTTCATTTTTTTAACAAGAGATTCATAGATTAATCTTAGGTACACCTATATACATCTCTAGATGTCAAGAACTGCATCTATTACTGCGGGGATTTCGGCATAACATTATTAAAAAATTACCCTTTTTCATTAAATTAAATAACAATATGGGACACTTAAAGTGTATTATTTCTTCAGTATTATTAATACGAATGGCAGCTGTACCCTCTGCTTCGGCAGACTTGTCCATGCTTTTCATTTTTCATCTAATAAAAAGATCAATATGAACGTTAATCAAGGTAATGATCTATAATAATGCCGGGGGATTATGTACCCAGGTACTTACGAACCCGACCTAAATGCGAAGGCCCAGCTGTGGGCTCCGGCTTACGGCCCAACTCGTGACCTATGAAGGACTTAGGCAAATCAACCACCTAAGCAACAATCCGACCCCTAATACCCGAGCCGATGGCCTAAACACTTGGACACCAGGATTACTCGAAGATACAGGCACGACCACCGCAAGTCGGGACCGGACGACGACAAGACTCAACCGACCCTCCGGGGCGGCCGCCGCCCCAACGGTCAAATCTGACAGACGTAGAGATTCTTGACGGCGTGCAGCAGCAAGTAAAGCTACTCAATAGACGGTAAAGCAACCAGACAAAGCGGTAAAGCAATACAGAAAGAAGTAAAGCGTTCCGGCAACAGATAAAGCTGCCCACCGAGCAGTAAAGCCACCTTTGTCTCCCGACGATGTACAAAATGATGATCAAAGGACGCTAAGCATCTCCTCCGCCCCAGCGGACGCCATAGAATCAACCTCGCGGAAGACCGCAGCCTCACCCGTCAAGGAATCACCCAGTTTCGTAGGCGCAAGCCTAACCTCGGTCCGACCTCTGTATAAAGAGGTACCGGAGACGTTAGTCGACAGATCAAGTTCAGTTATAGTTCTCATATACACACCACCCACGAGCGTAAGGGTTCTTCCCCAAGCAAAAGCACTTCCGCTATTATAACCTTGTTACGAGCTTACACCCTCTCTCTTGACATAGGGTATTACGCCTCGTCGGCGGCCCGAACCAAGCTAAACCTCTGAGTCTTTCATAAATTAGACCACCTCGAATACGAAAAGCGCATCGTATCTCCTTTCGATTACGTAAATTATCGGTAGTCAGAACACCGACAAATAATGAACACGACAATGAAGTATGATGCTGCATACCTTTGCAAAATCACTTCGTCATATCACTTATTTTATCGACGTGATTAAAATTCAGCAGATATTACAAAATGTACAATCGGTGGGGTTATTAATAAAAAATTTATCCTTTTTTTAAAAAAAAACAATGAAGAAGCTTAAGCTTCGCTGACTCGCTTTGACTTGGGCCGCGCCGGTCCAGCTGGCTCTTCTCGTTTCAGGCCCAACGGACAGCCGCGCGCTCCACGTTCTCCGCGGCGGAACCCACCTTCCCGTTGCGCGGTTGCGCCCCGGTGACGCGCCGCGGCGGACCTCCTCTTCTCCGTGAGGGCTCCGCAACGCGCCCTTGTGCTGGCTAAGCCCTACATGAGGCCGCCGCTATCTTTGGCATCTTTTCGATTTACCGTCAATTAACAGGTGACAACTCCTCC
>BCLF01000127.1:560770-601306 GCA_001602275.1 Zoysia japonica
CCCCCCCCCCCCCCCCCCCCCCACACCCCCAAAAAAAAAAAATCGGTACTTCAGTTTCGCCGTGAGGAAATTTTATCCCTCTGCAATTAAGTGTGCCATGGGAATCATACTGCTTTGTTTGTTGTTCATCAATGATCATGCCAGAACGAGTAAAATTTATTGGTCTGATCATCTGTTCTGTGGACGCATTTTAGTAATTCGTGGAGCTATTGGGATTTAGGGTGGCGTTTCAGCTGCACTTTAGGTGTTTGTTGAAATGAGGGGACCGGTCAACCTGTCATAACAACTGAAACAGTTTTTATGGATCCACTGGGCCAACAATGATCCTCTTAGCCTCTTAGGCATTGGCGACAATAAGTGAAATTTGCAACTAAATCAAGGACTCGTCACTCACATGCTTTGTATCAGCTCTTGGTTTCATCACGGTTTTGTTTGTCATGAGTAAATTTATAATTTAATTCTAAACCTATATAACAAAAAATTTCTCTTGCATTCGCAGCATGGTGCCCCTTCATCTTGTGCACATCAAGATTCTAGCTGCTGACGTCCTCTCCCTAACCGTACAACCCACCTCACCGCCTTCCTTTCTCCGCTGTGGCCGTACAGTCTCTCGGGCAGAAATTGTTGGAGTTGTGGTCTCACGTGACCGCAGGGAGAAGTTCCTCCGCTTCCTGCTCGATGATGGTACCGGCTGCGTGCCGTGTGTCCTGTGGCTGAACCACCAGTTCTTGAATGCAAACAGTTCCTCTGGAGTATCAGATTCTGATCCGACTGCAGAGATGACGTTGAAAATGTCAGAGGAGGTGCGTTTAGGAACCCTTTTGAGGGTCCGAGGTAGGATTGTCATGTACCGTGATGCAATCCAAATTGCCGTTAGAGATGTGGTAGTGGAGAAGGACCCCAATGTCGAGGTGTTACATTGGTTGCAGTGTGTTCGCATGGCCAAGGATTGCTATGATTTGCCACCTTGTGCTCAACGTGCCTCTTGAAAGACTTTTATGGTGTGTGATGTATACTAGTTCATTGATGTACATGCTGAGGAGCCAATCTCTTCTAAGGTGATCAAGTTGTGTATTATGAGCCTCATGCTTATGGATTTAATTTGCTTTTGAGTCTCAAGGCTTTTTGCAATATGCATTAGGATGTCCAATGCAGAGGTCCCAAATGCAGTTTGCACTTTGAACCCATGCAAGGTCCATTGGCTCGTGGAATCTTGAATGACATGCTTATTTGTCTAAAACTAGCTTGAGCTACTTTTTCCTTGGATTTTTTTGGATGATGGGAGTTGGACGCACAAGCAGGAGTACAGGAACAGATCATTGATTGTTCTTATAATGATATGGTCATATATCTGTGTCCAATACTGTTCCTGATGATGAAGAAAGTGAAACAAAGTGCAGAAAAAGGTCAAAAACAAATTCATAGGCCTCGATTACAAGTATGGAGGAATCAGAAAAGGTGCCTAAGATGTTTGTCTATGATTTTTTTTTTTGATAGAACACACCGTCTTTTGTTTATTGGACATGCTTGTGCACACCTCACATTGAACTAAATGAACACAGTACTTTTCTGATCACTATTCACTATAACCTATTTTTCACTCTTTTGCTACGTGTGTCTTGAGTCCTGACCTATTGTCACATGACCTAATAGCATTATTTCCCTCAAAAGATGAGGGCTAATAGCATTATTGCATTCAGTATGAGGAACTGGTATGGGCTTCAGTCTTGTCCTCTGACAACAAACAGTTACAGAACTTGAAATTGTAGCATTGCCTAGGAAGTATGCCATTTTAGAACTATCTCTTTACAAGTTAGTTAGCTTCAATTCTTCCAAAATATTCTGAAATATTGAAAATTTTCATGGTAATGATATGAATTTTACTGTCTGAGGACAACATGATATTGTAAAATTCAATCCAGTATGCCTTATCTGCGCCTATTGAACCATACATAGATGTTGAATCAATAGCCTGGTAGTTTGGCTTCACGCAGCACAGTGATTTTTTGCCTATACATTGGAATGCTCATTTATTTGTGACCTGTACTTTTTTTTTTGCGATATATTTGTGACCTGTACTTGGAATGTCAATTTGGCATCTATTTCCAGATAACGGTCACAAAAATAAGGCAGTGCAGCAAATTGAAGCTGATGATGCATTCTGGTAATCAAACTTGAGGTGTCAAACATTGCTAGCCGTTCCACTCAAACTGAAGCTTGTCAACCCCCCTCCCCTTTTTTTTTTCTTAAGGAATCAATCCCTTCTTTGTTGTTCCAACGATATTGGTATTAGTTATATTAGCAGTCCAATTCATCCTCAACTTGTTTCATGCCCTTGGCTTACTAATTACTACTACATAGAGACTTTAAAGTGACACTTGCTTTTCTTCAGGCTTGGGAACTCCTTGGACAAAACTAAGAAATTAAAGGAATATGCTGGTTCTCTTTGGACTCGTACTTTTTTTACAACATCTGGCACCTGTCACTTATACACTCCTTACTTCTCCCTGAAGATTATGGATGCATACCATGTTAGAGGTACTGCATGATATTTATCTTTTTTTCTCGAACTGCGCAGCAGAAATGCATACCATGTTTGAGTTTAGCATTCAATCCTTATTTCTTTTACAGCTGCAAGAAGAGTAATGCATGGTTAAAGGCATTTTGTACCTTCTAATTTGTTATCCATTGCGCCTTAACTTTTCCATGTAAAAACCTAAAAACAACCTCGATCCTTGGGTATAGCATATGCAGGGTAACATTCTTTTGGCAGATAGAAGTTACAGTGTGTATTCACAACTTTCAGAAAAAGTCATTGTCTTTAGATGTCATTGAACAACTTTTGTTCAATAATGGGCCTACATCGTTCAGAAAGGTGGCACTTTCTGATGATATCCACTTGCTTTTCATTCTCATGAACCATGGAGATCTAAATCTCTGCACCAGGATCTATTTAGACCTATCCAAAGGGAGGTATATCAAAAGTGGAGCTCGACACTCGTTGCTGGTGATGTTCTTCACTAACTTCTGTTGGTTCCCTGCGCACTATATTTTGTGGTAAAGCTGCATATGCACATTCCTGCGGGCTTCCTTTTTAGCATGCCTAAGAGACAGCCTATGCCATTATTTTGCTAGTAAATTGTCCAATCTTGTACATAGCCATTCAACATGTAAGTGTGCCATTCACATGCTATCATAATTATTGATAATAGGTTCTTAGCTTCTAAAACATGATAGATTTTGTGTCTCATGTTCCAATGTGTAAAGAAGCTTGGCTTAGAATGAGTAAGTGTTTGGAAATAAAATGGTTCTCATCATATACAGACTGAATAGTGGGCACTGCATTGCATTGTTCTGTTATTTGGAGTTTGTATAAGAATGTCTGATGTCTCTTGATGAAATTGCACAGATAGGGAGATTGGGGTAATAATATGCTTATTAAAATACAAACAATTTTCTCCTCCTTTAATGCCTCTCTTCTAAATAATAATAATAATACAAAACAAAATCCATATTTTTACGTATTGTGTGCCATGTGTGGAAAATAAGATCCAAAGTGGTAGGTGTTAGTAGTATATATGTACTCTTGTATTTTCCCTTTCCCTAAGGGGTTTTGTGTATATTGCGTACATGTATATATAGAGGCCTTGAACCTCTATCAATAAAGTGCTCATTCTCACAGTAGGGAGTGCATATTTTCATCACATTGCAAGTATTTGGTTTCTATACAACATAAAGTTGAATGGGCTATTTTTTATCACTATCGACATATCAGGGGAATAATTAGAAAGGAAATCTATTTTTTATGTTCAAACAGCTCCAGAGAACTTCTCTGGCCCAAACCATTTCAATGCATTTCACAAAGAAAATCTATTCATTAACAGGGACATAATTACATAGTGGTAGCAACTCAATTTCCAGCTAGCGTAAACTCAAAAGCCATAAAAGGAAATTCAGAATGCAAATAATGGTCACCTAAGCTACCGATATCGAAGTGGAGTTGCTAACTACTGCAGATGTTGGATTGCCCAACTGCAAGTTTCCCTCCCACATTCTGACATAAATGAAAACAGTTACAATTTTATCTTCTTGCTGTTAGCTTTGTCAACCTTTTCATTTTCAACTTTCATCTTTTTTATGGAGTCCAAGAGAGACAGTGATTGCTCTTTGCTGGACGAGGATTTTGCAAAGGGGTTAACTGGTCTCTGAGGTTCAGCTTGAATGCTGTCTTCGCTGCCTTTATTATTAACATCAACTTGGGCAGCGCCTCCTTTCCGATTCTGATGGACTGCAGCTGCGTTGGATGCTCCATTCCTATCTCTTTTTGCTTCACTGTTTTTGGGCACCTTGTTCAATGGACTAAGGGCAGGTGAAACTTTCTGAGTGCTATCCTTTACTTCTTTTGGTTGTTCTGCTTCTTGCTTCTTCGTTACAACTGAACCGTTTTGATTGTTGACCAGATTTTGTTTCAGCAATGTGGATTCCTGTACAATGTCTACAGTTTGCAGAACCCTAGGTGGTAGAGCTGAATGAGCAGCCAAGAGTGTGTTCGTTTTAATAGTAGGATTGGAGCAAAACCCTACTGTTCCACCTGTCCTTGTCTCATTTACCATCCTTTCCTGAAATTGTAGAGCCATCAGGTCAAGCAGTATGGTACTGCATTCTTTGTAAATGAAAGAAGCTTTAAAATTAGCATGCAAAAAAGGGGCATGGCTTTCACCTCAAGTATGGAACTGAACTTCTCTTGCAGTACAGGATGTTTCAAGCGTGTCACAAGTGTTAGCGCCCCCTTCATTGACTTCTCCAGTGTCAATAATTTTGCAAGCTCAGTAGCTCGAACAAGCTTATCACCTTTTGGAAAATCACGAATATAATAACAAAAATTTCATCAAAATTGCAAGTTTCGTGGTACTAAATAGATTACATTAGTTCGAGCCTTATACCATTGCAGCAGCTGGAGATGAGCCTCAAGATACACCGGTCAAGTGCAGCCTCCATGTTGAATGCTTCATCATCATATTCAGTTGTATCCAAACCCAATGCTGCCATTTCTTCCACTTTCCTTTGAATCTGATATAAACAGCAAAATTAATCACAACATCATAGAAACTACACAATAGAGCTGAGAAAGAACAATATGAACCTGCGATAGTTGTAGCTTTTTCATCATGAATTCATTTTCCAAACTATTAGCCCCAAGGTCAGATGACGCAAGTGGAAATGACAACTCAAGTATAGTCAGTACAGGCTTGGGCATCACCTAGGATCAGGAATAGATAAGTCAAAGAGCAGACCAATTTGCAGACAAAAATGGGAACACGCTTCCACTTTCAAAATTTAGAGAACCACATTATTCTTTCAACTTAAAAATATTAGAGTGGACAATGGAACCTCAAAATAACACAAACACTATATTTTAACTAAACAAACAGAGTCCATGTTATGTGCACCGCCGGCTACTAGGAGATAAGCAGCCTCTAGCTGTCATAGTTTGTTAGGTCACCATAAAAATAGTATCTAGAGTTAAGTAGTTTGAGAGGATGCTTTAATATAGGATCTCTAGTTAGGAAGTTGGGAGGATCTATAGTTAGCCGTAGAGGCTATAAATAAGTATAATTAGAGATTGAAGAAATCAAGCAATAGAACAAAAAAAAAATCTCTTCTAGGGCTTCCCCGTGCGCCTCCAGCCCCTTTGGGCGCCGTGAGCACGATGGCGCCAACTCCCTCTCATCCCCCGAGCAACAATCTTAACAATCTGGTATTCAAAGATGCCAGGCCCTCCTCCCACCACCGCTCTGCCGCCGTTCTCCACCTGAGCGCCGGCCTCCACCTGGGTGCCGAACCCCACCTGGGCGTTGAACCCCACCCTGGCGCCGATCCACAGCGTCCAGCTGGACGCGCCCCATAGTCGCCACCATGACGTTGGACGACTTGGCCAAGGCAGTCGACGACTTGACTCGCACCATCGCCGACTTCTCCGTTCGCCTCTCCATCGTGGAAAATCAGCTGACGCCGCCATCATCGCCCGCTGGCACCTTTCCACCGGTGCTTCCCTATGAGATGCGAAACTACGACACGACGAGGCTGCCGCCGCCGACGCGCTGAGCTGCCCCAAAACCCTAGCAGGAGCAGTCGCCGCGATCACCATGGTCGCCGTAAGCCACCCCCTCATCTCCATCAAGGCCCTGGCGGGCGACATGGCCACGGACTCAGTCGGCTTGCCGCGGCCCGAAATCGTCCAAGCACCAATCCGCCCCGACTGGACCAGGTGTGTCCACAAGCTGCTGTCGGGCAACAAGCGCCAACCCTACGCCGTCTCCCGCCACGCCGGCCACCAGACCTCGACGGAGGCCTCGGCGCTCGCGACCACCACCGCCCCGTCCCTCGTCTGGGCGCACAGCACGCTCATCATCTCCGACACTAAATCCAAGATCAACAATGCCTTCCGCAACCTCCCTGTAGTTGATGTTGCCAACGTCCTCGCCCCTGACGGTCACCTCGGGCGCCTTGTGATCTGGACAATGAGCGCCCTCAAGCAGCTCGAGAAGGATAGTCATCAAACCCGACCACTACCCACAGCTCTAGAATGACGAAGCTTTCCATTACCCGAGTTTTCAGCTCTAGGACAAGCTGATTATCGAGGCGGAGAGAGATGTTATATGCACCGCCGGCTATTGGGAGATAAGTAGCCTCTAACTGCCATAGTTTGTTAGATCACCATAAGAATAAGATCTAGAGTTAGGTAGTTTGTGAGGATCCTTTAATATAGGATCTCTAGTTAGAAAGTTGGGGGATCCTTTAATATAGAATCTATAGTTAGCCGTAGAGGCTATAAATAAGTGTAATCAGGGATTGAAGAAATCAAGCAATAAAACAGAAAAAATATGTTCTGAGGCTTCCCCGTGCGCCTCCAACCCCTTTGGGCGCCGTGAGCACCACAGTGCCAACTCCCTCTCATCCCCCGAGCAACAATCCTAACAGCCCACGTAAGTCTATTTTAACTTTGTCTCTAAACAAAGACATTAAATTTTCAAACATCAAATTACTTTAGCCAAAAGATTATGTTTATCTGTACTTAAACAGTTCCACTGCCATGAAAAAGTGGCTGAGAAGAAGCAAATCATACCTGTGGATATGATTGAGGGGCTTTGCATACAATGCAGAATATATTATTAGCATCCAAACCTATTACCCAATGGCTTTCATCTTCAGATTTTCTTGCTTTGATCGAACTGAAATTAGACAAGTTCGTCAGAGTGATTCACTGTGTCAGCAATACAAGAATTCAAGGAGTGCTGAACATTCAATACCTAAACGCCGGAACCCAGCTGCCACCAAACTGACTGGAAAAGACCCTCAGTATTCCCTGTACACATTTTTTTTAATCATATCACTACTATTTTTTGAGAATACAATGTGATCCTAGGTCATCCATACCTTGGAGTCATATGAACTAAGTTGACCATTCTCACTGAATCCAAACCAAGATAATTGAGAGGATGGAGTCAAAACAAGGCGCCCAGACATCGATTGTGCCGCTTCAGATATGTTGAACACTTTAACATCCAGCACCTATCATGTCATTCATGATTTAGTCGGTTACTACTTAAGCCGTATTAGCATACATATCCATCACTATTGTCAGCACTAAAGCGAATGGTATTACTAATGAATACCTGATCTCCTGAGGGAAGACAATCCGAGGCATGGGATACAATCGCTAGCTGATCATTATGACCCGCTGCTGAAACGACTGGACCACTGAGTGAGAGGATATGCATCTACAAAGAAAGAAATTTGATAAATTAGTACTGTGACCCGGCTTTCTCCTGCACAAGAAGTAGGATGAGTATATGGTCATTGGTGGCCAAAAATTTGGCTGCCATGCCAGTGCATATTGCTGGCATTAGTACATGCATCCAAGTAGGAGGGAGAAATATGTGATGCCATTGTTTATTGCTGATGTTAATGTTATATGCATCTCCTGGTAATCTACTATCAAGACAACTGAACTTGCCCTACTAGTATTTAGCCCTCAACATGGGCATGGAGTATGTTTTCTCTTAGACAATTTTCTACTCAAACCAGACTCATTGTTACGAATTCATAACCAGATTAAATTATACTACTCCCTCTATTCACTTTTACTTGTCATTCTAGCTCTAGACACATGAATTAAGAAATGAAAACAGTTATGGCATGCAGAAAAAAAGGAGATAGATAGATATGTATTGGGCAGAGAGAAATGTGTATTGGGAAGTAAGAATGAAAAGTATTTGGGAATACATTTTGAATCCTAGAATAACAAGTAAAAGAGAATGGAGTAGTAATAAATTTTGACACATAGAAAGTGTGGCATGTAATTTAATACTCCAAATTTATCATGTGACTAGGTGTATCGGCATCAAGTAGGATTACCCACCATGCAGATCAGTCGTACAACCTCTATTCTCTGTGATGACTATACTTAATTAGTATCTAGAATACTCCAAGGAATATGATGTTAGTGGGTCCATAACAGTGATGAAGTGGGAAAGACGAGTTTGTGTACTATGTTGATAGTCATTAACAATTTAATAACTATCAATTTTCCATTCAGAGTGCCAATTATGTACCCTGATATTCCAATCCAAAGAAGCTCTAGTGAGCAATGCAATTTATTAATGGAGTTCTTTCTTATCTTCCAGCAAAAGATTCTTTGATCAATCCCAGAAAAGCATAAAACAAGCATTAAAATGTAAATCTCAAGCTGTGATAAAACCTGCAAGCCTCCTTCTGTGAAGATGCGCACAAAATTTAAGCTTGTGATAGCAGCAACCCATCCAGCACCGAGAGCCACCGCCTTCACTTCTTCCCCTTCAAATCTCATTGACCACTGAATTCGGAAGAAATAAAAGTATATTTTTATATCAGCAACGATAGGTGCTATAAACTCCAATTTACATTCGAACTTGTATAACCTATGTACCATATGCAAATAACTTACCTCACTGTTACCAGCCCAGCTACTAAATGGGCGGTACATAAGAGTGCTCATATTCTTGTCACCCTTGCATGGGTTTGCAAATACACTTCCTGATTCATTCAGCGCAGCCATTGTGAAACCAAAATAGTCAGTCATGGAAGGAACTCGAGGGCCTCTTCCTGTGTCATGGAAGTCAACCTGGAAAATGAATATGTTATTATTACAGTATCAGAAGGGGCTATACGAAACAGAATGTGATTTGATTCACATTCAAGCTTCAATTAACCGAATGCACTCTCATTTAAAAATCAATAGGTAATACTAGGTCTTACCTCTACATGTGAATGCACCTCATTTTGTATAGTAGTAATACTCCCAAGCATGTTGTAGGCAAGGAAATTCCGGATGCCAGTCTGCGGTGGTGTCGAGCCAGGCTGGAAAGTATCTTGCATTCTTGCTGTAACAAGTCTCCCTGAAGTTGCTGAATCACCTTTTGCCTTCCCAAAATCCTCCTTTTTATCTCTATACTTATCTTTCATTCTCTTCGATGATTCCAACTGATGTATTAAGTCATCATCTTCACTATCTACGTTTGAGTGGTCATCGAAGGCAGACTTCCTCTTCAATCTCTTGTGGCTGAACGGAGGTGAATCTCCAAGACTTTCATCCAAATCATCCTCCAATCCACCCGAGGTACTTGGCTTCTCTTCGTCATCCTCATCATCAAACAAAGGAGCCATAGTGGAGTTGAGCTCAGGTATACCCTCAGTTGGCGATTTCATAGTTGCAGGGACAACCGACTCCCAAATGCCAAACCTACCCATGACATCAATCAGCAGTAAAGCATTTCCATCTGGCTTCCAAGCCAAGCTACATATCTTCTCATCAAACTTCTGCCTTTCAATATCCTGCCTTGACTTCACATCCCAAATCAGCACCTGCCTATCGAGGCCTGCAGTTGCAAGATACCTCCCATTTGGGGACCAGCAAAGGCTGCACACTGGCTGCTCATGATCTCCTTTCAGTGTGGACACCTCCTCCCCGGAGTCCCTATCATACAGCACCACATTGTTCCTCAATCCGGGAACAGCAAGTGTATGCCCATCAGGGCTCCAGCACACGACATTCTTCACCGTGTTATCAGAACGGAAAGTGGGAGCTACACGCGTCAAGGTACGAGCCTCACCACCGATGCAGAGATCCCAATAGATGACGGTGCCGAAGCTGTCGACAGATGCCAAGTAATCGTTATTGGGATCGAAAGACAGCCCGGTCACCGAACCCTTGTGGCCCTTAAGAACCTTGGAGATGGTGTTGTCGATGGTGGCAATCAGCTTGATGCCGTCGTCGTCGCCGGCGGCCGCCACCAGGGTCCCTTTCTTGTTAAAGGCGAGCGACCGGATCGGGAGGGTAAATCGGGCGACATTGCTCTGGAACTCACCCTCTGCACACAAATCCGAAGTCCATTCACAAATCTTGCGGCGGAAAGAAAAATAAAAAACTAATAAAAGACTTGAATCAGATCCAACATCAGGTTGGTGGGATCCTAGGACCTGGGAAGCTGTAGAACTTGACGGAGTGGTCGATGGACCCGGACGCCAGCGAGCCGCCGGAGCCCGGCGCGACGGCGAGCGCCGTGACGCCGTCCTTGTGGAGCCGGATCGTGGCCACTGGAGCCGAACTCGACCCCCGGCCACCACCACCGACCGCGGCGGCATCGTGGATAAGGACGGCCGTGTCGGCGGCCGACGCGGTGACGACGTGGTTCCCGCCGGGGCCCCATGCGGCGGAGCAGAAGGCCGGCGAGCCCGACTTGTGCGCCTCGCGGAGCTTGACGGCGCGCCCTTTCATGGCGGCGGCGGCGAACCCTTCGTCTGAGGGTTTCCTGCAGGTGTTAAGAGAAATGAGGAAATTGGTGGCCTCGCTGGGTTCTTTCGCAGGATTGAAATTGAAGAGGAGGACAAGGGATTGCTTTTGTTTTCTGGGGTTCCCGCCGCCGCGAAAAATTGGCGGGAGGAGGTAGCGCGGGAAAGGGAGCGAGGTAGTAACGTGTTGGGCCGGGCCTAATATACTGTTTTAGAGAGACGCCCGTGGGCCTTGGGCCTTGCGTGTCCACTACTCAGTGCGACTTGAGTGCGAGTGTGCAACCCGAACTCCCAAACCCAGTCCGCGCGCCGTCCCCGACCGATTCGCCGCCGCCGCCGCCGCCGCGATTCCAGCCGCCCCGCCCTGCGCTCGCGTGAGCGAGATCTGTCCTGGCTTTGGATCGATTTCTTCCGTCGTTCGCCGGTAAGGAAGCCCTACCCTGCTCGGATCGATTCGTCGTGTCGTTTCGCGCTTAATCTCTAGCAGTGCTTCGTTTGAGAGCCCTTAAGCCCTAATCTTTGTTCCCCAATGAGTACTCCTACTCCTATCCATCCAGCTTGTTGGCGACTATTGTGCTGCGGAGCGGAGTAGCAGTAGCACTTGGCAGTTTATTCTTCCCAACAATTTAGGGATTTCAGCTCAATCCCTTTAAGTCAAAGAAACAGCTATAGCTATGTCATTATTAAGGTCGCATTCCAGCTGCCAAGTAACTTGTAATTTTGCAAGGGATGACTTGCCAACAGGAGAATAGATATATAGATCTCTAGGTGTGTGATATGTAATTTGAAAAGTCAATAGGATAGTACACAAGTAGATGCTTATTAGGTGTGTGTAATTTGAGAAGGTGAGCAGGAGGCTTGAAATTTGAACTACTAGCTCAGCTCTATTATGTGAAGTTGTGAACTGAGCCTTCTCTTGACGATTTGTTGTGTACATACAGTTTTGAAAGGTTTTGTTCCTGAATTCTGGTAATCTGTTCTGTTTGTCATCATCTTTTCAGATTCTTTTGCTGTAAATTCGTAGTCCAAGATGGGGAAGGCGAAGCGCGCATCGATCTTCATCAGGTTGGTTTCAGCAGCTGGCACTGGGTTCTTTTACGTGAAGCGCAAGAACCCTCGGCGGATCACAGAGAAGCTTGAGTTTAGGAAGTATGATCCCCGTGTGAACAAGCATGTGCTGTTTACAGAAGCGAAGATGAAGTGAGACCTTCCATCGACGCAGTGCAAGGCCAGAATAGTTTGTTCCTAGTTCTGAATTTGGTAACCTCTGTACTGTTAGCTTGATAATAAGTGTTGTTCGCCTTGTCTTGTTCTAGCTTCCACAGTGTCTTGTAGACAAACCCAATGTGCTCAAGTTAGCAAGGATAGTAAGGCTGTGTTGTTACATGTATTGATGTGGATGCAAGTCCTTGCTACTTTGGCGCATCATAAACGAAAACCTAGCATGCTAAATGTTTTCTAGCCGGTCCATTTCAATTTGGCACCTTAATTTTGATAGCTTTATTTAGTATTATAGATATTTTGTACTACCTTTGTCTTAAAATAAGTGTTTGTTTGGTTTCGTGTCATTTAGCTTTGACCAATTATTTCTATAGATTTGGTTAACTTTAAAAACTTAGTATTTGTACTTTTAAATTCTTCATGAAAAATACTTTCATAATATATATTTTATATATATTAAAAATAATTTATATTTATAGAAATCATTGGTCAAAGACAAATTTGACTAAACCTAGATGAACACTTATTTTGCGATGAAGGGAGTATACAGGTAGGGATTAAGGATCAACCAATCCTTAAAAAGCATAGTTTTTTTTCTACGTACACGTGATAAAATGTTCACAACAGAGATGTGTTAGACTACATGCACACGAAAAATGTATCAGAGTTATCTTTTTTTACAAATCCGACGGATGAAATCTCACAAATTTTGGACCCACATCTACTATTGTTAGTTAACAAAACACAACTACCTGAAACACATATGAGACCCAAGGAAAATTGTTGAAAAACAAAAAAAATATTAATATTAATATATTATTTGTTAAATTAATATCTTTTTTCTTAAACCATATCAGCTCCGACATTGGGACTAGTAAAAAATTTTGTTTTAGCGGGTTGCCTATGAAATTTATATTAGAAGTAAAAATTTATGGGTTTTGGTGTGTTCCAACTGAGATATTGTATCACCCTTTTAACAAGCAAACTGACCTTTTCGCACATCTAACAATAGGGTTGAAAACGTTAATATTTTCACTTTCATTTCGATTTATTCAAATTTGTCCCGTTCCATTTTGTTATTAGCTTTTTCATTTTCATTTCTGTTGGGTGTTTATAAATGTAAAAACAAAACATTGGGTGTTTTCTGACTTCTCATTTTGAGCCCTCCTCGCCCTACTACAGTCCAGCAGGGGCACTTTTGGACCGGCCTGCTGCGCTGATCCTGTCCGTCACACGTTCATCGTGCGGCTGTGGTTCCACGGGAGGACGGTATTACGGAGAGGCCGCCGGTAAGCACCGGAATTGTCTTCGCGAAGAGAAACCTTTGCCCCACCCAGCATTCCGCTTCGCGGCCCATCATTCAACCCATAAACCCTCTCTTCCCCTGCTAGGGTTTCTCCCCCGCCACCCGCCGCCGCCCGCCATGGCCGCCGACACCTCGAAGCCCTTCTTCCCCACGACGCCGCACCCTGCGCTCGTCCCTTCGCGCGGCTCCGCCTCCCGGGCCTCCCCGGAGGCCTCCTACTGGCGGTCCTTCCGGTCCTCCGAGCTCGTCTCCGGGAGCGAGTTCCCCGTCACCGACCTCACCTTCGCCCCCGCGTCCGGTCGCGCCACGCCTACGCTCGCCGCCGCCTGGTCTACCTCCGTGCACCTCTTCTCCGGAGACCCCCTCGAGCCGCAGCGCAATATCTCCGTTGCTGGCGACCTCGCCTTCTCCCCCTCCTTCCGCTCCGACGGCGCACTCCTAGCCGCCGGAGACAAGAAGGGGGTCGTCCGAGTCTTCCGGGCCGGCAAGGTTGCGTCGGGGACCGCGGGGCCCCTCCGCACGCTCCGCGCCCACGCCGCCGAGACCCGCGTGGTCCGGTACCCGGTCGCCGGTGGCGATAAGCTCCACCTCTTCACAGGCGGCGACGATGCTCTTCTCGCATACTGGGACGTGCCCTCGGAGACGCCTGTCTTCACCGTCCCGGCCGCGCACCGAGACTACATCCGTGGCGGCGCGACGTCTCCTGCTGACCACAACCTCTTCGCCACCGGCTCCTACGACCGCACCGTCAGGCTATGGGATGCTCGCACGGGAAACACTGGTCCATCTCTATCCTTCTCGCACGGGGAATTAGTGGAGAGCGTGCTGTTCCTGCCGTCTGGTGGGCTGCTGGCCACTGCCGGTGGGAACGTGGTCAAGATTTGGGACGTCATTGGCGGCGGCCGGCTTGTGCACTCAGTGGAGAGCCATGTTAAGACAGTGATGGCTCTCGCACTGGCGAAGATGGCCAACACTGCTGAGACCAGGCTGCTTAGCGCTGGAATTGATGGGTATGTGAAGTGCTTTGATTTTGGCAAGCTTAAGGTAACTCACTCAATCCGGCACCCTCAGCCACTTTTATCTGTGGCATGCTCGCCCTGCGGCACGGTGCTTGTGGCCGGGTCTGCTAAAGGGAAGATTTATATGGGCAAGAAGAAAAAGAAGACGGTGGAAGAGGAAGAGGAAGGGAGGAAGGGTGTTAGTGGTGACAATTTTTGGACATTGCCTGCACCAGAGAAGCGAGTGTTGAAGCCAAGTTACTATAGGTACTTCCTCCGTGGACAGAATGAGAAAGCCAAAGATGGTGACTTTGTGATTGCAAAACCAAAGAAGGTGAAAATGGCGGAGCATGATAAGCTGTTGAGAAAATTCAGGCACAAGGAAGCACTAATTTCAGCATTGGTTAAAAATGACACAAGGAGCATTGTGGCTGTTATGGAGGAGTTAGTCACAAGGAGAAAGCTTGTGAGATGCATAGGAAATTTGGAAACAGATGAACTTGGTCGTCTGTTGCAGTTCTTGTTCCGCAATGCAACTTTGCCAAGATATGCAAGGTTCTTGCTGGGGGTCACAAACAAGGTAGTGGAGATGCGTGCAGAGGATATCCGATCTGATGGGAAGCTGAGGGGGTATATGAGGAACCTTAAAAGAATGGTTGCAGAAGAGATCCAGATACAGCACACATTGCAAGGGGTTCAAGGGATGATTTCACCTATGCTTGCACTTGCCAGTAGATGAATATGTGATTTTCACCAGAGGAACACCATTAAAACTATGTATGGTGGTTTTGAAATCATGCTTGCTAGCAAAAATTACGCTGCTATCTGATATGCTCTGTTCGTTTTTAGTTTTGATACAATCATTTGTGATCACTCTTGTGCTGTTCCTATCACAGTTTTGCCTCCATTTGGTCATTTATGCATAATCTGACATGCCTGCCAGGCAGATATATTAGTGACAATGTTGTGCAATTCTGTGTTATGTTCTCCACTAACTTCAAATTTGACATGGTTCTGAGCATCTTGAGGAAAATCAGTCACCATATTACCATATTAATGGAATTATGGGTTTGCCGCTTCAGAAACTTGTCTGTTCCAGCCTTCTGGGCATTCTACACTCCCAGTTTGATGCATTACAGTTCATAGTACATTTTCATGCCATTATATGTTCATTTTTATTTGTAGAACTATACATAAAGAGCTGGCCGCAATGCTCGACTCTTTGACCGAAACTATATGCTTATTGTAGATCAGTTGCCACACTTCCATATTAGCTATTGTTGAAATAGTCTCAGTGCTTCGGATCGTCACGTGGTTTGTGTTCTCAGGCGTTCCAAGCCCTCCAACTTCAACGATTGAAAATTAAAGAACTACGTATCAAAATAAGTAGTATTAGATTTTCAAACTTCTCTCTGACTATTTATTTTATTTAAAAAAAAGTTTTTAAAATTTTATTTATTTTATTGTGAACTCATTCACTATTAAAAGTACTTTAAGCTTAGACTTATTCGTTTTTATATTTTGACGAATGGACAAACATCAATTTAAAAAGTCAAAAATGTCACTTATTTCAAATAGCTCCTTTACCTCGTTAGATTCACAAAAAGGACAAACCAACGGTGCAAATAGTTCAGTCAGTCAGCATTATGTTGGCGAACGGTCTCAATGACTCTGAGAGACCAAAGGATCACAGTTACACCCACAAAAACACAACCTGACACCTCAAGCCCTTCCATTCTTTCCCAAACCAAATCTGTACATCTCTCTAAAAACCCTGAGTACGATTTCTTTTTAAGAGGAGCACAAATTACAGGCCTAAAGGGAGCCTTTTTCCTCTTCTTACACTAAGATGATCTGTCAATCATTGTATTTGCTACACACAACTCCTACAACCAGCCATGCATAAGCCAAAATTAGCTTAGCTATCACTTTCATTCTTGTTGATGTAAGAACAACTATCCTAAACTTTGGGGATAGTGCGCGAAGAAACACCATGCAGGAGTTTTATGAATCCAAGGAAACTGAGCTTTCCATCAGAAGGTCTGATCCAATCTTGAAGAACAACATGAAGCGGAACTGAAGGGCCAAGTCCAAGTTCCTGAGAGACAAATGACATCATTAGTGATGAAAATTTTATTAGTTATACACAGGCAATCAGAGTACTATTCGAAATATCAAACTATACCGATGCAAGTTCTTCAATCACAATTGGCCGGTTGCCCTCCTTATCAAATAATTGATATGCTTGTTCAGCATGCTGTTCCCAGGTCTCCAGACCTTCCATCTGATAAACACTAATAGCCGAAGCAGAGAACTCCTCAAAATCAAGCTTTCGGTACTGGACATTGCATATCTAGCACAAAAAATAGGATAAATGTGGAATCATGTACTTGAATCAGAGAATGACAGAGAATATGAAATAAGAACAGAGAAGGCTTACTGTGTTAACAAAGTCAAGAACCCTTGAGTCCTTCATTGCACTTGTGGAATTCTTTGTTAAGGCCTAAGAATTCAATAAACCTTATAGCAATTAGCAACTAAGTGACATAGATTCATTTTGACTAAATCAGGCAAATTACTAACCGTCTTCAAATTTTGCAAGGTAATATGGCCACTCTCATTTGGGCCTAACAATGCAAACTGCTCTGTTAGGTAGAAACGCTGATCTGTTGTCAATGTCTTTGCAAGGGCCTACAAAACATAAACATCTAGTCAGCACATCCAGCCTACCGATTTCTCATGTGACCTATGGTGACAGTAATACAGTCAGTAAAAAATGGCATCCCAACATAACTCAATTACTGGAGATGAAGGGGGCTGAGGCCATTTAGGACAGCAAGGATAAGAACAAAGATGTAAACAAGATTTCCTCTTTAATTAAAATTCTGGTTAATGCATTAAGTTAAACAAAAAGTTTAATTATACAACCACGTTTATAAGTATTCAGGATAAAGAATGATAGAAATTCAAAAACAGGGTAACAATTTCTAGGTGACGCAGATGAAGAGTCGATATGGCTTAGTGCTGGCATTGTTGACACTAGAATTATGTTGTAAATTATAGAAAATAAACAAAATGATCAACTGCAGATAGTACGTACAACCTACAAAAGTATTACCCTCAAAGCAGACTTCCGTAGTGAGGACGAATTTATGTAAGCCCTCATAAGCCTGTAAATAATCATGTCTAAATTAATCTTAACTTCTTGACTGCCATGGATCCATGGATGGCCTGTAATTGTCATTGCATAGAAAAGGTGTCATTACATCTGGAAGGCTGGACAGATGTGTGGATAAAATGCAAAACAAGAATGTTACTTACAGAGGGCCTGTGCAGCAGTCATCCGTTTCCGGTAATCCTTATTGAGTAGTCTTCTTACAAAGTCTTTTGCCTCAGCAGAGAGGTTAGGCCATGGGGTTTCATCAAAACTAGGCTCTGCTTTTAGGACAGCCCGGAATATTCCCGACTCAGTTCGTGCCCAGAAAGGGCGGCTTCCACAAAGCAAAATATATGTTATTACTCCAATGCTCCACATATCTGCCTCAGTGCCATAGGACCGGTGGAGAACTTCAGGAGCAACATAATATGCACTTCCAACAATGTCATTAAGTCTTTCATCTGCAAAATGAAATGGTCAAATGTGACAAGTTTTGAACAGATACAACAAGAATACACAATATTCAAAGGGCAACAATATTAAGACTAACCTGGCCTAACAAAGTCAGACAAACCAAAGTCTATTACTTTCAAGGCAGAATTCTCATCCTTAGTCATGAAAAGGAAATTCTGAGAAATGAAACAAAAAGGAGACCCAACATTAGAATCAGCATAAAAGATAAAGATTATCATAGCACTTCTGTTTAAACAACAGAAGAGGCATCATAGCTACGAATCCACAGAAACAGCAAAGATATAAGCACACTAAAAGAATGAAAGTTATGCGCAGTTATCTCAGTTCAGCTAATTAGCTTATGGTACTATACATTACTTGCCAATACCTCTGGTTTCAGATCCCGGTGAACAACACCTTGAAGATGGCAAAACGAAGCAACACTTAGAATTTGGTGAACAACAACCTTGGCGTCTTCTTCAGAATATTTTCCACCTCTGCAAAGTAGTGGTAATTAGCAATTACCAGAATCCTGATAGAATCAGTTAAAGGAGTTGGTCCAAAGGACTTCGATGTTAGAAACAAAATATCAGAAGTACCTAGCCAAAATCATGTCCAGCAGTTCACCTCCTGTGCATAGCCTGGTTGAGAAAAAATGGCAGTGAGTTCAATATAATCAAGCAATGAAAGTTTTGATATTTTTAACACCATTTCTAGTGTACATCTTATTGACAAGGGCTTGACCAACTTTGGTGAAAACTTAACAGATCTGACACACAGGTCAAAACGAAACATTATCCATGTCAATGTCCATATATGTTAACACCAGCCAAAACAAAGCCAAACACATAGCAACATGGAATCAACATTTAATGCGAGCAAATCAGGAGACCTTATACATTCGATGCTGCTAAATGGATTATCAAATGGTTAGATTATTTTGGCTCACGTATTTTGTCTTTCTGTTGGGTGTGTTCGGGTGGAAGGAGGCTTTAGCCCTCCCCTTGTATTTGCTCTATCTTTTCTTAAGGAAATGATGCGTAGATCTCCTACGCATTCGAGAAAAAAAATTTGACTCACGCAAACGTGAATCAGATTAGTTGTATAATAGTGATCATTCTTTACAAGTAATTATTTCATTAATGAGCTAATCATAATTCATAAGGGTTCATTGGGCAAATCTTTCAGAAGTTAAACTATATGCTAGATATCACCAATACGTGGGAGAGACCGCCGTACCCGTATCCGATACAGCGGGATACGGCTGGAATATTTGGCAGCCAGTTTCTTGTTCTGGGAACTTGCACATGTTTCTCTCAGTTTTGTTGTCTTTTGACTAACCAGGTAGCATGTTACAACAAATTTAGCCTTTTGAAATTTGAACTATTTGCTATGTTACTTATGGTTAGATATTTAGAATTTTTTAGGGTAATTAAAATCTAATTTTAAATATACCATACGTATCGGAGTATCAACAGTTTTTATCGATCGTAGTATAGCCGTATCGGACTGTCGGTGATTTTTAGACTATATGAATGCTAAAATACAGCCAACCAAACAATGTCTTGCAGTGGGTGCCTAAGTTTGCCTGCAGCATCCTTGGAACTTATGGAAGTTAATAAATTGGAAAAAAATGAAGATCAGAGACTGACAATAAATCTTTTGACTCTGAGATTCAAGCAGCAGTATTGCTCCACATCCATAAGGTTTCAGGAGGCAAGAAGAAAAATGACATTCAACAACTAAATCAACAAGCGTAGTTTGTCATACATAGCCCTTTTTAATATTTTGTTACGACAAGTACATATATTGTGGTGACCACTGACCATAACACATCTTTTAGAGTTTGTTAGGGGTTGTTAGCAGATAAGATCAGTTACTTAGGTTGTTGCTTTGGTTTGTAAGGGGTCTCATATAAATAGCAGCCGTGAGTGCTAGGAAGGAAGGCAAGGAAGAAGACTAGGTCTCTCTCTCTCTCTCTCTCTCTCTTATTGTGCTGTGGGTTGAGGCCCTGTCTTCTTCCTTGCCTTCCTTCCATGCATAAAAAGATATAGAATTTTCTTATCCTTGCTAACCAAGAATTAATGCATAGTGCGTGTTGCTTTTCCTGAAATTTTGTAGAAAATAAAAAAGGAAATGACTGGCCCAACTTATGTGCCATAATGCTTCCTTGAATCCTAGCTACAAGTTTGAATAGACTAGTAGAGTTATTAGTAAATAGAGCAAGTGTGACTTACTCCATAACAACATACACATTTTCTTCATCCTCAAAAGCATCATAAAATTGCACTAGGTTGTTGTGACCTGTCAAAGAACTCAATATTTTGACTTCCCTTCTGACATCTTCAATGGCAATGGCAGTTGTCATCTGTCCAAATACAGGTGGAGACTAGTCAGCAGCATGTACTTGATTGTGCTTCTCAGTGATTTTTATATAAGGTAATAGAATAAGGAAATAATGTACAGAAATTCAACTTTTATTGAAAGCATATGGTAATGTGCAAGCAATATCAACTATAATCATCAAATGGATAATTCGATATAAGATCACAGTTTTTTAACATTAACATCAAGGTTTTCTTGGAAACTTGAGATCAACAATATTTTCAGCCATGGAAAAAGGGCACATATGATGTAAATATGAGATAGTAGACTGAAGTTGTATTTCTACAGGTACTCACTCTCCATGCTTTCCTTATATCCTATCTGTGTTTGAAATTTACAGTAGGGCAAAAGTATTGTATGTGTTATATTATTATAATTTACATTTCCCAAGTGGTATAAACACTAGTACTACAAAAGTCATGTAACTTTCCAGCTCCAAGCACAAGTAAGGATTCTGATTTAACGATCAATAATTGCTTTGTCCAAAATTATGTACTCAATGCAAGACAAGACTGTTAACAGAATTGTGAACCAGAATAAGAACAGACAGTGCTCTGCATTGGGAATATCAACTAAATGACTGATAAGTGAAAGATATGCACCATTAGCATATACTTGATCACACAAAACATAAGTAAATAGTACTAATTTATGTCCATCTACGCAAAATTCATTATAAACCAACTAACAACAAACCTGGATTACATTCAGAACATTCGACGGGGAAAAAAAGGATTACATTCAGAAAACCAATCTCGAAGCAAGATCTAGAAAAATAGCACAAATGCATGCAGAAAGCTGTATCTAACAACCATTGAGCAATCCAACCTAGAACAAACTAGCTAATATGAGAAGCACAACTGCTTGTTTTCTTCTCTATTTCCATCTACCAGAGGGCACCCAAGTCAATACTTGCCACAGATCAACTGTTTATTTTGTGTTCTATCTTCGTCCAAAAATTAACAGCACTAAGCCACTAACACTCCTAAAGAAATCACCAGTGCCACACCTAATTAATAACACTAATAAACTAATGCAGTCCCAAATTGAAATCATCTAACCTGATTAGAACATGAATTGTATGTGCAAAGTAACCAGTATGATGATGGCACTTCAATGGATGCATAAAGGATAGGAACTTCGAACCTCAAGAGAGATACATAATAAAAGGCTTCCACTTACAGAGCTGTGAGACCTCAAAATGAATAAAATTGTGAATGATTTGATGGAATTCGAATTAGAGCATCAGTGCCACAACTCTTAACGGTACAGATCAGAACTACAAAGCACCATGCAACTCAGAGATATAGTGCTCATTATACTGGGATTCCACACAGCAACAATTGAAATTTGAGATAAAATGATACTATCAACTGGGCCTGGAGAGGAAAATAGCCTACAATACCGTTATGTTCATATGGCAACAATTTAATTAGCAAGCCCTCGAGAACCATATGAAAGATATTGCTTCAAGGGTTTGTAGAACAAACTTGTTGAAGCATCAAGAAAGCTTAGCTGGCACGTCGTGGTCCCTCTTCCAACTAACAACCAGGAAACAACCCCAATAACTCCTCGATCCCTCCTTTTAATGGCTAATCAAGCAAGAGCCTAACGCCATGATGACTGAAGTATAGGGAAGTACAGCGTACACCTATTTCATGGTCTACAATAATCGCAAGCATGTCAACCGGAAGTCGATAATCAAATGAGCACAAGGTGAACTCTGGTGAATCCACGAAGGGTGACGCCCAGGGGACAACATGCAGCATAACATCACTCCAACTGAACTACTCAACCAATAAGGATGCCAATAGACACGGATCAGAATCAAAACAGTGCAAACAAGTTAAGAACGGGACGAATGAACTAGAAATACAACAACAGTGAGGAGGAAGACTTTGCACCTTGGCCTTGGGAATGACCTTGACGGCGACGTCCTCACCCTTGAGCTCGCCCTTCTTGGCCTTGGCGGCGCAGGTGTACCCGAAGTGGCCGCGCCCGACCTCGCGTCCGAGCTCGTACTTGGCCGCGAAATGCTTCGAGTAGCCGAAGCTCTTGTCGAGGCTGAGCTCTGGCTCGCCTCCCTCGGGGATGGACGCGCCGCTCGGCTTGACGGAGCCGTGCCGCCGCGCCAGCAGCGCGCGGATGTGCTTGGCGGGCGAGGGCGGCGGGAACGGGAGCAGGAACCTGCCGCGCGCCGGCGTGGAGGCCACGCTCGAGTTCGCCGCCGGCGAGCGGCCGCCCTTGTAGCTCCACGGCGGGAGCGGGCTCGGCAGGTAGAACGAGAACTTGGGCTGCTTCGGCGTCCGGGGCCTCGCCGGCGACGCGACAACGTCGCGCACTGGGTCGCCCGCGCCGTCAGCCACGCGGGGCTCCTCCACCCCCACCGCCGGCTCCGGAGCCGCCGCCGACTTCCCGTAGCAGAGACCCATGGCGCGCGCGGCGGGTGAGTCAAGAACCGGGGGATTTCACCTCGGAATTCGGGAAGAAATCCAGCCGGAACCGGAGCCGCCCGAGAACCAGACGGAAGGCTGGTCACAGATTCATCTCGGCTTCACGAGCCCACGACTGCATCTCCCGGACCACCCAAACCACGCCAAATTCTTCGCCTCGCCGAAAGAAGGGAGGGAGGAGGACCCCTTACCAAACCCCAAGAACCAAGCCTTCCAGATCAAGCAACGGGAACACACAAAAGCGTGACCGGCACCAGAGCGCGAGGCCCGTCGCCCGTGTCACGAAACGGAGCTGGAACCCAGCTCCCAAGAGAGGACAAAACAAACAAAAACCAGGGGCAGCACGCCACAGAATCGTGGGCTCTCGCTTCTCCTGGGAACGGAACGGGCCAGCGGAGCAACGAAAGAAAAGGCAGGAGCTTTGGCGGCCGGAACGAATCGAGGAAAGGGGAAAAGGGCGGAAGAGACGGAGAGAAGCGAAGGTTGGAGAGCGCGTGAGGAGCCTTGGGGGTGTGAAACGGGGAAGAGAGCAGCAGCAGCAGCAGTGGCGGAAAAGGAGATGGGTTGCCGCTTTCCGTTGCTCTTCTCCTCCTGGTCCCGGCTGGCCGGCCGGAGGAGGAGGGAGGGAGTTGGGGTTGGGCCAGTTGTGTGTGTCTGACGGTCTGACCCTGGTCGTGGAATTTGATGGTTCCTGTTCTGTTGCGTCGGCGCGTTCCTCTCGTCCTGCTGGCTGCCTGGCTGCCTAGTGACTCAGAGAGCGCATGAAATGGACAACAAATGGGAAAAGGGCAAACACGTCCAAATCTTGCGAGGTTCGGCTAGTCGAATCCACGATGGAGGATGAGTCAGCATTATATGTATGACAGACATCGAAAAACATAGGATCACGAGGATCATGACTATCGATGCTAATTTAGTCGCTTACGATTTCATGAGTAGGATGGCCAAATCAAGGGTCTTTTCGTTTGTGATTTTTGTTGATGTAGTTGTGGCAGACAGCCATGTGCAGTAATTTGTTTGCTGATCGCTACGGGTCACAGATGGAGCAACTCAAAACGCTCATCAAAACAGATGCTGTGACTGAAGCTGAACATCTACGTTGTGCAGCAACAACGAAAAAAAGCCATAAAGATCAGTAATAAATACGCTCTAAAATGAATGGAATAAATGATAGATATTCGTGTATTTTACTCATAACAAAAATAGATTGATTGAATCTACACTGTAATAATTTTATTTAATAATTATGTCATGGAACTTATAGACACACGAACTATTGTGTATATAGAAATCCTTCATTTCGAAGTGCCATTGTCCAATGCGTGCATCATAACATCCTTCCAAATATACAGGAGTAATGTGCAAGGTCATGTGCATAAATAAATCAGCGTGGTTTAGCTGTGTCGACCTCTGCAACAGCAAAACCAAGGGTCACATACAATACTTAATTAATTGGCAAATAATATGCTGGTTTGAGCAGCATAAAATACATCACCGCATCAGCCAATTCCTCCACTGCAAAAAATAAGTAAATAAACAAAACACTCCTCCTCGATTAGGGTTGAAAACGGTACAGATATTTTCTGTCCCGACCACGTTTAGTTTACCATTTTTTGTATCATTTTCGAATAAGTGAAGAAAAATAAAAACAGACAAAAATGGTAAAACAAAAAACGAAAACGGTATAGTTTTTTTTCCGAATATTTCAACGGAATTCCGTTTTTAGAGGAATTTTTTCGTTTTCCTCAAGTACAGAAATAAGATCTGTTTTGAACATGTTTTATGAAAAATAAAAATAAAAAGTTATTAACCAAACAACCTCTTAGTAGCATATGTTGTTGTGTTGTATGTTGTGAATTTACTTGCAACTTGCATCATATATATATTGTAAGACTTGGACTATATAGTGAATGTTCGATGTTTATTTTATTTATATTTTCGATATCTTTTTCGGTTACCGACCGTTTTCGTTATATTCCCATCCGAATTGTTTTATTTTTGAAACTTCGTATTTATCCATTCGTTTTCTTTCCGGCTTTTTTATTTATGTTCCTTCGGGTGTTGTAAATATGAAAATGAAAATGTTTGACGTGTTTCCCGATACTTTCCGTCTGTTTTTAGCCCTACTCCTCGAATAAAAAAATTGTGTATATAACTTGTACAAAATACCTGCAGAATAAAATGGAGTATCCAAGAAACTAAGCTAAAAAAACAACTGTATCTATACAATGGAGCACTTTGGAAACATCACATACGAATCCAATGGGTTACGGACATATGCTTCACGGCCGGGGCTCCCTGACATCGCGTACGGTCACTGACGTGTGGGCCGAGCAAGAGCAATGAATGTGCAGCTTGTTGCTATCAGTAGCAGTTCAATGTGCATTCTACTATAGGTCATCGATCTGCTTAGTTCAGCTGTTCAGGTATGTAGCACGCGGGGAACCAGATCGCCTGCCGAACGGCACGGGGCAGCGCGCCCGCTGGAGCCAAATCGAACGGCTCTTTACGTGGGTGGCCAGCGGCCCCGTCCGGCCAGTGCGGGCAGACGCGTGAGGCTGTGCCAGTGGAGGGAAAAAGGCAGCGGCAAGCTGCGCATTGGAGGGAAAAAAAGATTGCTAGGGTAATGGCACAGATATTTATGTTGTGGCAAGCAAGCAAATTATACACACCTATTATATTTGAAGGTTTTCAACGATAATATAAAAAGCTTTGGTGAAGTTCTAATCCTTGAGGAGCAGTACAAAGTTATTGATAATCCTCTAGACCAAACAGTTATACGCAGCTGCAACTTATTTAGTAGAATTGAAATAATATGTGCGCATGCTTTAAAAGTTCTTGATTTAATGAATATCAAGTCATTGTCTACACAATATATTTTGAAGCGATGGATGCGAGCAGCACGGAGTGGTACTGTTCTGGATAAGAATGGAAGAAATGTAATCGAATATTTAAAGTTTGATGTGATGCATCGCTATAGATATTTCTCTCACAAACTTCTCAATCTGGCACATCGAGCAGCCTACTATCCAGAGTGCACCCTGTTGATGGACACCACTATCGACCTCCTTGGTCAGCAGATTGAACAAAAAATTAGTACATGCACAACTTTTTGTAATGATGATCAAAATGCAACTCAGGTGTATGTTTCTCCACCAAATGATGCATTGAGTAATGCTCAATTGAAGAAAAAAGATGTTCACACAAAAAGTTCAAAGAGACAAAATTTTGGGTGGGAAGGAAAGAACAAAAGGGCTAAAAGAGGACAAAGCAAAATTCATTTGCAGGTTCAAGTTCCAATGGTATGTTGACATTTTTAACAGATAAAACATTGTCTTTGAGTACCATGTATATATGAATCTTTTGACTTTCTTTTCATGCAAGGCACAAGAGGTATGCGAAGAAGCAAGCAATGACAAAGGGAAGGGGCCAGAACAATATAGAGCTATCAATTCCTTCACTGAACTGCTAACTGTGGCCAGCAGCAATGACCTGAAAATCGAGGGGTTCTTTTAGTTGTGGAGCAAGTCAGGGTGGCTATTTTGTTGTTAATATTGTATTTTGTGATCTGGCAATTGTAAGGTTTAAACTTCACCACAGATGCTAGATGCATTGTTCACTGCTGACAAAATATTCAGTGAAACATGGTTGCTCCATTTCATTCACAAATGACAAAACGTTCAGTGAAACAATCTCAAGGGAGCAAACTGTCACCTAATCCTTGCATTTCACTTTCTTTCAGTTCCAGTTTACATATATTACAACCATTACACGAAGTCACTGGCTCAAATGGCCGAAGCTTATCTACAGCATAACAAAGGCTTCACATACAAAAGTTAGAGGAGAAGAAAATAAGCTTCAAACTCAAGGGCAGAAGCAGACACAAGCAAGCTCGATGGGTCAAGGTCTTGGTTCAGTTATGGCCAGACAGCGTCGTGGCCTCATGCCTGACTGAGCAGCAATCACCGAGAGCGCACGACCTCCATGGCTTGCTGCGACCGTTCGATTTGGATCAAGCGAGCGCGCTGCCCAGTGCCGTTCGGCAGGCGATCTGGTTCCAGCATGCGGACGGATCTATGCATACATTATCAGTATGTATATTCAGATTATATCGAAGCTTAGAGTAGTCTCTGTCAAATTGTTTAGATGTATGATGCAAATATATTCATATATTTTGAATTTAAAGGTATAGCTCCGTTAAATGTTGCTTATGAATGTTATTGTAACATAGTGGTTTATTGGATCGGAGTATGCAGGAGACTTAGTTAACGACAACTAGAACTTCGTAAAAGTTATTTTTTAAATGGAGACACTGCTTTTTGTGTACTTTCATTGTTCTTTTTCTTCTTTATATAAAAGAGGAGGGAACAGCTTAGATTTTCTTAGTAAAAAGCTGGTCAAGCGCATGAAATTCCACATAATTTTCTTGGATTGCTGGAACCAAGTGAAAAGCCAATGCCTTGTTATTGACCTCAGAACGTGGGTCACAGCTCACCTACCCTAACTTTTGCAAACAAATCATCATTTCACCAATACTATTAGTCGTGGACAAAGTGATCGAGTCACTCCCATCACCTTTTTCTTTCGAGAAAAACGGACTTAATTTGTTAATTAGAGATCGAGGGGAGAGAGAATGTCAAGACCAGAGAGAAGAACATTCTTTCATCGTCTACTCTGTCCATACAGAATTGCTCAATGATTCTGGCATAATCACCTCTGTACTTGGAATCATGCATGTACTTTGGGAGACCAACTCGGAAAATGCCGAAAGAATACTATACTAGTACTCTCTATTATTTATAAATGATGACTCAATCGAGGTACATATACAGTACTACTACATTGACCAGTCGTCTCATTCAAAAATTTTTTTTGCAAATATAAAAACAAATAAGTTATGCTTATAGTATTTCTAATGATAAAACAATTCACAATAAAATAAATTATATTTTTATAAATTTTTTAAATAAGACGAGTGATCAAAACTTAAAGTCTAAAATGGGACGGAGGAAGTGGTACAGACAGAACCAAACAAGTAGTACAATGCACATTTTGGTTGATTGGTCTGCTGTTGTCATGCTATTATGTCTTCGACCAGATTAATTATTGATTACTCCCTCTGTTCTTTAATTGACATCGCTGTTGATTTTCAACATCAACTTTGACCGTATTTAAAAATTCATTTAAATGTGTAAAATTTTTAGTTGTAAGTCATATAAGTCTCATGGTAAATGAAATTATAACAAAATATATGATATTTATTTAAAAAAATTGAATAGTACGAATGGGTAAAGTTAAAGTTAAAACTCAACGATGACAACAATTAAAAAACGGAGGGAGTATTAGTCATCCATTAACGGTTAGAAATAGCTCTCCGCAACCAAAATCATTAAAGCTGGAGTAGTAATGGATTGGCCAAATAAAAAAATTATACGTAGTACAACTGTACGAGTATTAGCTGGGAAGGAACTCATAATACAAATGGACTCCGCATATAGGAATATAGTTGGTTGGAACCTGGAGCAACATGGGGCCATGGAATGTCGTTGCGCCGCTTCAAGCTAATTGATCAACGTGCGTGTTGCACGTCGAGTCGACTTGCAGCCGGAAAATCCAAAGTGCAAGTGCCGGTGAAGCTTTTGACTCAACAAAGATGGATGACATACACGCATCATCAGGTCATCACGGAACAACTAAAGTTTGCAGAAGCATCTACAGTAGTTTATACACTATACGTGGCGGTGTTCTGAAAATTTAACTCCACACGTTCGCGTTGTTACTGTCCCACATCTCGTCATTGTACTTACTCTGCTTGTATTTCCAACGGTTCCGCGTCATTGTCCACCAACGTGAAGCTAGAAGCGCCCAACTGCTACCACCATCTGCTTAAGGCAGCGAGCGTCCATTTTTTTTCTTCTTATTATTAATTCGATTGCAGCTGCAAGCTTCCGTCATGTTTACGGTCATTTCAGACTTGTTTAGATCGTGGATTTTCATAGATACATGAAATATTTTGATCCATAGAAATATTTCCTACATTAATGGCCCTTTAGAAGTTAGAACAAAGGATTGTGCTGTGAAATTCCTGGGGAATGGCTTGTTCCATATGGATTTCAAAGGATCCCTTTTGATATCACGAAAAAATTTCTTTGTGTACACTATCTTTCTAAGTTTCTCCACGCACCATCCAAAAGATGGTTGCTTGTATGCAACCGCAACCTGGATGCAAAAAAAAAAAAAACACACACACACACACACATACGGAGCTGATTTCAGACTCATGCGAGCCAGCTCCGTCCGAACGAGAACCAACCACGCATGAAGCCTTCCCGCACGAGACGCACTTAGCTAAACAGCGCAGTCCCGTGCGCAGACGCATGGCGACACAACAGAAAGCTCCCAAACCGTTCTGAGACCACAACGGCGAACTTCACGCGTACGGAGTACGTCGTATTGTAGTATCCTTGTAGGAGGATCGGAGCAGGGCGCATGGATCGCGGCGCGAGAGCATGTGCACCGGCCGGCAGCGCGCGATGGCCTCCGGTGCCCTGGCGTTCCACCGATGGTCCTGGTTCTGCACGGGTGGGTTCTCAGAAATAGGACGGTCCAATGGATCATGGTCCTGGTGATCCAAGACGCCAGCTCTGAAAGTCTGAACCTGTTGAAACTTAACCTAACTAAGGAGGAAGCTTCCAACAATGGACTTGCGAATGCGATGAGCTGGTGGCGTTGCTTTGCTTCTAACATTGGAGTACTGACCACTACTAGTATCACGGGAGTGGATTATTTTGATTCCTTCGTCAGCACCGATGCCAGTAAAAGCCTTGACCAGGACGCGCAGTTTTCCGCAGGCCCTCCAGTGCGACCAAGGAGGCCGCGACAAGGCCGAACAGTCACAGCTCACCGCTGCCCCCGCGCCCAGGGTTTCAGCGCACCTAATCAACCGAAGCCGCCCGTCGATGACTCCACTCACTCCACTTAGCGCGCGGTGTGCATGCTGTGGTGATCAGCAAACACTAATAACTTGTACTGCTCCTCCTCTCGTAGCAAACGACGACTATGCCGCTGGTCCGCAGGCTCAGGAAAAAGAAGCTCGTTCTTCCGGCAGCCTTCTTGTTGCTTGCGTCGCTGCTGCTCTTGCTCGTGCAGGTGGAGATCATCAGCGCCGGGAGCGGCTCTTCGCCGTCGTCGTGTTGGCAGCGGCGTGGAGGAGCTGCTGCGGCGGTGGCGCTGGGTGGTAGCAGGAGGCTGCTGATGGGCCATGGTCACCAGCAGCATCTTGCTGCCGAGGAGGAAAGTGGAGGAGTGTTTGGCGGCGAGGAGGAGGAGAAGAGGGAGGTCATCACGGGGTCTAACCCACTTCACAACAGATAGGACAAGGCCGAGCTTCTAGGTTACTAAGCTAATTGTACTGAGTTTTCCTTTCTACGTATCGAGAATTTGTTCGTTTACTCTCCTCGGCCTTTCCTGTGTCCTCTTCGTTTTGTCGATTCTTTGTTAGATAGTTCGAGTACGCTCGCGGCTAATCATGAATATAAAGTTTTTTGAGATCATCATGAGTAGATTAATTGTTCGAGCTCTTCCATTTCACTTCTAAATAAGTACTATTTACTTTCCGGATCCACCATGATATGTTCCAGTGTCAATCGGATACTAGATGTTTTATTTGCGATTTGCGTTTCTATTTTAGGCATATTTGTATGGTTACCAAATTTTACTACTGTATAGACCGTAAGTTTAACCAATGGTGGGAAGCCAAAAGTTCAATAATGAATCAAGTAATACTAAAACTAATGCGGCGAGTTGAAGTATTAACGTAACAAATCATTGTCAAAAATTATTGCGGCAAGTTGCTGCTCCAAATAATCAAGCGCTTTTCACTCCAATAATAAACGGACTCCGCGATGTCTAAGCCGGTGGAGAAGCCGGTGCAGCCCAACTTCTAAATGAGAACAGGCCCTAGAGCCCACAGCCCATTGGGTCATTCGGCGCCCGGACCGCTCCGTTGGAACCTTCTAGACCGCCCGGGACACACCCCGTTTGCCCATCCTACCCTCCTCCACATATCCACTCTCCACTCCCCGCTCACTCTCTCAGGAGAGGACAAATCCGTCAAACAATACCCTGTTATCCGTTTAAGCCCTAAACCCCGCGGCAAGAGTAAACCCACCCGAAGTAGACGAAGCACCGCCGCGCTGACCAGCTTGCTCCCCAAGAAGAGAAGCGAGGCGTGGCAATGGCGAAGCGTCTGATCCCGTCGCTGAACCGGGTGCTGGTGGAGAAGCTTGTGCAGCCCAAGAAGACCGCCTCCGGCGTCCTCCTCCCGGAGACCACCAAGCAGGTACCCCGACAGATCTCGCGCTTCTCCTGATCTCCTCCCCTATTTTGTCGGCGCTTATTCCGTCGTGGCCACTGTGCGCGAGCGGTCCGGGAATTTGCTGTTGTAGATCCGGGTTCGGGAGTTAGGATTGCGGGTGAGGGGGGTAAAATTGTGGGTGCGTCTCTGTTCCTTTTGGAGAAAAATGTTGTAGTTTTGCGATTTTGCTGCGTAGCGATTACTAGAAATACATCAGCGGTTTATAGCAGTTTGCAAAATAATATTTTGTGGGTTCTGTGAGGCTGTGAGCTAGTCCCGGAAATACATTAGCAGTTATTAGGCTGTTTTAGCTGTGCCCAAATTTCTCATCTTTTTTACGAACACGCATTTGTTTCCTACTCCGTAGTAGGTTCCAGATTGCTTCCTCAGCCATTGATAGCTCGAAATTGGCATTCCTGGATCAATTTTGATGGTAAATACGCAATTGATTATTATATCCAACTATTTTGGGCATTGACAGAACCTATTTTGATGGAGTTACTTTGCATAGCCTCATTGTACTGCTCATTTCTAAACAATACTAAGATCACTTTGCATAGCCTCTGTCACAGCTAATGATGTTACTGCTCATTTGTGAACAATACTGAGATTATTTCGGTTTACCCTGCCACTGCCTGCGATGGTCATAGGATTCTATTGCATGGATATTATGCTACAACAGTAATGCTTTTTGGTTACTTCAATTCTTCCATCTTAATTAGTCTCTAAAGATTAATCTTTTCAATATGCACTCTGTGTCCTTGCAAGTTACTCTGTATTTGCTAGTGAGTTCTTATTAGCTGGGGATGCTCATTGTTCAATTAGGTTGAGGTCAAGTTTAGTCTACTGAATTAAGCTGCTTGCTGCTTCTCTGTTAGCTTGTGTTTTGATTTTGAAACTGGGGTTCATAGTAGGTTTCTTTCCCTTACATTTGGGGGATATAACGCCTGTGTTTTTTAAGGCGTCGCCATGGCGTCCAGGCGGTGGGAGAACCCACGGCGTCCTCGTCGCCTTACCAAAAACGCAGAGAAACAGAGGCCGGCTGCCGATCTGGAGTCGCAACAGCGGGGGAAGAGGAGGGAGGAGCGGAAGCAGGGGGGAAGAGGGGGAAGGAGCACCGGCGGGCCACCATCTTCAGCAGAAGAGCGGCGGCGGCGGCACCAGGGAGCAGCGGCGGGCGCACCAGGAGTAGCGGCGGCGGTTCCAGTGTCGGGACGGGACTGGGGCAGGATAGAGATAGGTTAAATGGCACAGTGGGCTGATGGCATAGTGGGCTGGTTAACGGGCTGGGCCTTCTCTTCCCTTCTTTTTTCCCCTTTCCTTTCTTTTTTCCTTTGTCTGATCCTGTTTCCTTATTTTTTAGATTGATATGGCGTCGCCTTGTCTCGCCTTATGGTCGCCTAGGCGATTAGAAGGGTGTAGAGCGCCGCACCTCGCCTTACCGCCTTAAAAATATAGCATAACATATATTTTTACTCTGAATACAGCTGAATGCTGCTAAAGTCATTGCTGTTGGTCCTGGAGAGCGGGATAGGGATGGCAAGCTTATCCCTATTTCGCTGAAGGAAGGTGAAACTGTTCTTCTTCCAGAGTATGGTGGAACAGAAGTGAAGCTTGCTGAGAAAGAGTATGTAATATTTACTTTGTCATCTTGTTGGTCTGAATTACATTCCAAATCAGAAAATTCAAGCAGCTAGTAAATTTTGACTTGTGTACTTGCATTTTGGAAGGTTACTATCTGAACAAGCATCCTTGTAGCTCAGATGAAATGATAGCCAGACATAAAACATTCTGTGGTTAGCTGTTTCCTTAAGCTCAGTGCTAGCTGTATTGGTGGGAAGACTACTCCATGCAATACATCTCGTCTATGAATTTCAGATTCGTTAGGCTACTTCATTGAAAGAGGATTTGGTTTGCTAGTATATACAAATTTTCTGCATGGAACTTCAGGCTTATCAGCATTGACGTAATTGTTGATACATCAATGACATTAACTTGTATATGCATTTATATCAGATTGACAAGTTTAACTTGTTTGTGGTCTAATCTGGCTTCTTGCGAACTTCAGGTACCTTCTCTTCAGAGAGCACGACATACTGGGAAAGCTTGAGGATTAACCGCGGCCTGTCAGAATCTCCAGGCTGGAGGCGTGTCAGAGTAGAGATACTGGAGAATGGCATGGTTTCTTTGATTTGTGATGTGGGAGGACTAGAAAACTCAAACGAGCATGACATTGCCTCATCCTGAACATTATTTGAGCTTGTAGAAATTGCATATTTGACGCTTCATTTCTATGAATATGCACGCTGCATTTTTTTTTAATTAAGAAATCGTAAGGTGATTGGTCTGGGTTTAGAGCATGTGTATTGTTGTTTGGTCTGTGGTTCTTGCAATGGCACCTGCATCTGGATAATAAGGGCGGTTGTGCTTGCGGTCCATGTATTGCACGGGCCGGAATTATCAGCCTGCCTCGGTGAGATTGCCGTCCCATGGGGGATGAGGTGGACTTATTAATGCATTGTGGTGGCATTTGGATGATTGGAAAAGAGGAGTGGGAAAGGAACTAGGAAATGAACGGAAAAATCTGAATTCTTTATTCTTAATTTTTTATGCATTTTTTTCAAAGCTAAATCCCACTCATCGTTTCTCAATTTGCAAACAGAACCTCTAATGGTGTCATACAAGAGAGAAGCTTTCCGAAAACGGTAAAAGTAGTTTATTTCGTGCAAGCAAGTGTTCATCGATCGATCACATATTCACACAGCAAGTTTTATCGATTTATTTATAGCATAATTGATTATCCTTTTATTCTGCCTTTTAGCATCTTATCGTGGACTTTAGAATTTGCATCTGGACAGTATGGGCGGTTCAGCGTAGGGTCCATCCAGCACGCCACGAGCCACGAACCGGTACGCCGCCTCAGTCAAATGGATGCCGTCCCATGAGATGTACCTGGCCGGGTCAAGGCAAACGGTCGACGTGGCGTTGCAGGAGAAGAGCGAGCCGGAGTTGTACGGCCCGCCGTCTCCGCAGCACGCGGTCAAAGCGCCTTCCTTGGCAAACCCTGAAATACACTTACGCAATCAATCAACCAAAACCCTTCAGAACGGCCTTTGTTAAGAAATCCTACCGTGCTCGAGAGGGTTTCGGATGATCTCCATCATGGGGCCGTAGTAGTCGGCGTAGACGACCGTCACCGTCGCCAGCTCACCGACCCGCCGCAGCATGCGCTTGAGCGCGCGGTTGTGGTCCTCGGCGAGGCCGTTGAGCCAGCGGAGGCACCCGGCGGCGTCGTAGTCGCCGGAGCCGGAGCTGGTGTTGCCGCGGAACATGGCGAGGAACCGCGGGATGCACCCCATGGGGACGCTCCCCGGGACGACGACCGTCTTCGCGCCCAGGCGCAGCAGCACCTTCAGGGCGTGCTCGATCTTGGCGATGACCTTGGGGACCAGCGGCCGGATCTCGGCCGCGAACGGCCGGTTCTGGAACAGGAGGTGGTTGTAGTCGTTGACCCCGATCTCGCCCAGAAGGAACAGCGAGCTCGACATGACGTCCTCGCGTTCTGCGCAGCAGCACACGCGTTCATCTCGTCAGACCATGCCCCGCATGAACACGAACGCATCGTATGATCGTAGGACGGGATAACTCGGCCGTTATTACGGTTACCTTGTTCGGTGTGTGCGAGCAGCTGGAGCACGCGCTGGAACCACTCGAGCTGCACGTCCAGCGAGTACGGCGGTATGATGCTCAGGTCGAGGCCCATGTCCCTGAAGAAGCTCTGGTTCAGCGCCGACGCGCCGGCCACCGCGAAGTTGGCGCCGTGACTGAAGTCGCCGGCGGTCTTCCCGACGAAGTACGGCGGCGAGAAGGCGGGCAGCCTCAGCGCCTCCGCTGCATGCAGGCGCGAGCGTGCATGGGTCACCAATTAACGATGTCTGCAGTAGAGTGCACGACGTACTATAGAAGCGTGATGATGTCATGCGAGTACGTGACGAACCTATGAAGTCGACGATGAGCCTGCCGTCGCAGAAGCGGCCGCTGGGCTGGCCGAAGAAGGTGCTGCCGAACGGCAGCGTCAAGGCGGTGACGTTGCGGGGGAGGCTCGCTAGGTAGTTGCCGGCGTCGGTGACGGAGTCCCCGAAGCTGAACAGGCGCGCGCAGGACGCGCCACCACCGCCGGTCACCGGGTAACGGACGGTGGCCACCGTCGCGTACGGACAGCAAAGCACAAGAACGAGAAGGAGAGGACGGAGCGCCGCCATAGAGGACGAAACCATATGGAGATACTACGTTGTTTGCTTATCACTGGACCATGAGGAAACTAACTGTGCTCAATCGGACCATGCTTGATTGGTGCATGCTGCGTTGTGCGTGCTTCAATTATAAGAGTTAGAAAGACTGCGATGAATGTTCCTTCTCTTCCAAGTTCCAATAATGATATTCAGGTCAATTAGATCAGATAATCTTGTCATTAATCATATGAATACACGCTGCTTTGACAAACCGGTGATTTGAAGAGTTTAAAAAAGCCTTCACCAACACCGCTTACAACGAAAGAGTGATGCGAGTTAATAAAGAATTATACTGACCTACACTGCGTGGCGTAGTGACGTGGACAGGATGGCCGACCGCGCAGCGTCAGGTCCGTCCTGCGCGCCATCTTCGGTGAAATGTACTCCTTCCGTTTTCAAAATTGATTACACCGTCGACTTCTCATATCAATTTTGATCATTTATTTTATTAAAAAATTAATAAATATTATATATTTTATTATAATTTAATTTATCATTAGAGTTATTTGAATAACAACTTAAAATTTTACATATTTAAATTACTTTTTTAATAAGACAAATAGTTAACATTGAATATTTAAAAGTATGGCGTTCCATGTGTCGTGCTTGGAGGAACGGTCTGAGGGTCAGGGCAAATAATCGCCGTGGCGTTGCAGGCGAACGGCAAGCAGGCGGTCAAAGTCAATGCGCCTTCCCTTGGCAAACCCTACGATTATTGTTAAGAGGCAGATAAAGAAAGATTGAAAAAATTATCTTGAGAACGATGACGACTAACTAGCTGGCATGGTTACATTATTTCAGGCGTGTTGAACGTGCGTGTGCTAGCCAGGGCTGGGAGTTACCATTTGAATCTTGGAAAGCGGTCCCTACCAATTTGATGGAAACCATAAAAACCAATTAAATAACGCTTCAAAGTTAAAAATCAAATTTTAAACAAAATTTGACCGAAATGTTACAGAATATTGCTTTGTTTTTTCCACTTTGCCAACCAATTTAAAATTGATTTTTTTACTAACTGGTTTGATTATTTTTTTAATTATTGATTTTTTAGATTTTTTTTAATTGAAACAAACCTACTGATTTCACCATAAACCATGAAAATTGACCCGTATTCAAACTGTTCGGTGAACCCTAGTGTTAGCATATCGTCGATCGGCCTACACACCATGTTGAACTCGGTTATGGACTTGATCTTGGTGATGAAGGATTGATTTATAAATATGCAGCAACATACTCTATCCGATTCAAAATTATTATTACCAACGACAATAATTTTAAAATGGAAGGAGCATAACTTTAATACCCACTGTTAAAAAGATCATGTGTGCATACTGTTCAACTCTGGATTATTCCGGCATGCATCTGGGTTTTCTAACGTCGTTCTCCGACAGGAATGGCTACATATCGTCGTCGTTGTTTCGCAGGCAAGGTTAACTTCAACTCATTGTTTTACTTGAGATATATCCTCGTGCCTAATTGACCAAGATGTTTAGTTTCAGAATGCTCACGACAAATTTAAATAGAGTACTCCCTCTGGTTTTAAATTATTGATATCGTTGACTTCTAACATCAACTTTTATCTTATTAAAAAAAATTATTCAAATGTGTAAAATTTTATTACTATTTGATTCATTATTAAGTGAAATTTAAATCACAACTAATAATTTTAAACATTAAAATAAATTTTTTAAATAAAATAAACGATCAAAGTTGATGTTAAAAATTAACAGTGTCAAAATATTCCGGTACGTAGTCATACGTGAGCAGTACTAATTGGCACAGGTTTCACTTTGGAGAATCGCGCGATATAGACACGGACTGACAGCCACGATCGATCCAGCCGTCCGGTTAGTGGTTGCTGCTCCGATCTAGTACTCCGTAGCAGATAAATCAGGGCAATTAGAACGTCAAATGACCTTAACTCATGTTTCAGGTCAGATGGCGTGTCCAGAAACTAAACGGGCCTAGTCATTGTTTGCATGTCAACCTGCAGGTGGGGCGGGCCGCGGGCAGCCCGCACGCCGCCGCACTGCGCACTGAATTTCTTGGCAGGATTAGCGGGCGCCGTTAATCAAGTTATTACCGTCCGCTCCAGCTTGATGGGCCTTGCCAACCGATCGAGTTCGTGCGTCTGCGGTGACCTTCCCCGTACAATGCAGTCGATAGCCATAGAACCGCAGCAGGAAGCCTCTCCATGGTTGCGTCTGTGTGCGCTTCGCTTGAAACGAACTTGACTTGGTCGCGACTCGCGAGGAGCTCCACTGTGAGGTCACGTCTGTCAATCGCCATAGCTCAGCGTGCTCTGCGTACTTCATCCGTTTCTTGCACCTGGCGAAATGTTGCCGTGCCTATATGCTGGTTTAGCTTCCACCTGCCAGGGTGGTGAGCTCTGTCTCTTAAGTTGTAGTGTGCGTGCTTAGCCACCATCCACAGAGGAGTGCACCAAAGACCAGCCAACGTTCGCTGCTATATATGAGGTAGGAGTACGTGCGTAAGTCAGTCATAAGCCTAGTTCTTTGATAACCACGAGCAGCACCTCACCGGTGCCACTGCGCTGCCTCTCAACGAACGCTTGCATGCGTGATGCGTGCGGCTGCTGAAGTAATTTGGTCGAGGATGGCCACTTACCACAGCGAAGGGCTGCAAAGCCTACGGCAGCACTGTCCGCTTCCGTCCGACGGGCTTTCGTCACGCTCGTTATTGTTACTGTCGCGCGTTTCAGGATGACTAGGTTCAGGATGATTCTGGGCCGGCTGGGTTCTACATATTCGGCTGTCTTTCTGCGCACCGGCGGCAGCGATACATACGAGAAAGGCGCTCAAAATCCAGCCGTATTATTTCTGTTTGCCACCGCCTACCGGGAAGATTCATGGAGCAGGGCCACAGTGTGGGGCCATACACCAAACATGTACGTAGTAGATGCAGTGTCTATCCATACGGCGGGAAAGACCTGGTTCCACCAAATGCAAGCTGAGCTGTGCCTGATATAGATCACAACGACCGGTATATAAATGCGTATAATTAACCAACCAGTACAATATTCATCCAGAGAAGCACAAAACTATCGATCGGGAGATATGATTCTTATACAAGTCGGGCAACTACGCGCGGTTTCAGTCTTTCAGAGATTATATATAGGAGTATATATCTACATTAGCTGGAGGTGTTGACGACGACGGTGCATAAACGGCGGCCGAACCGAAGTAAGGATGGAACAGCGGATGCGGTTGAGCTGAATCCTGAATCGTTATCATATCGAAGGATGCATGCGTGGAGGACCAAAGCTAGGATGGACGTCTGGCTGCTAGCTAACTTAACAACATATTCCAGTTTTAATGATCCCAGAGCAGTCTGAGAAGAAGAAAGAAAAGAGTTGGTGGACAGCGACATGCATGTTCGCTGCCGTATCGCGGTGCCAATCCGGAAAACGACTGTCTCCTTCTCTCATGGGTAAGGCAGCTGGCTTAATTAATTGGATTTTCTTTCCAAGCTGAAGATGATTATCCAGTCTTCTCTACTCCTGTAGCTACTAGTAGCCCCTCGTTTGTTTGGAATCTTATGCTACGTATGATGATGTCGACGCGCCTCGTCTTCTTGGCGCCGATCCTCGACCACTCCGAAAAGCTACTTGTAACGATCGGGTTTTCACTTACCTTTCGATAAGTCCCGATCTCTCGTGATATTGTCAATCCCAAGAGTTTAGCAATCACGATATCACAAGTGATCAATCAAGAAACCATAATAAAAATATTAAACAAGAATCAAATTAGAAAATAGTAGATCAGAGTGAAATTATTAGAATAAAATCCTTCAAAGGGGTCCATCGGCACGCAGGCCGAAAATATCTCAGAGCAGATATATCACTATCGTGAATCCGACAAAAGCAACAGCGGAAGCATCTTCATGGCAGCGGTAGCGAACCTCCTCCACACAGGCTAGCTTGAGCGCAGGAGCGAACGTCACGGACCGTCAGAGATGTAGTCGAAGTCGAAGCTGAGCGTATCCTCTGAAAACAACAAATTAGAAAGCCGTGAGTACGAATACTCAGCAAACCGCGTACTACCTAACAACAATGTATGCATGCAAATGGTTTCAAAGGTAAAGGCATGGCTCAAGTGCTAAATGCAAGTTTAAAAAAACATTTATTTTATTTAAAGATGCCATAAAGCTTTATTTTCAAGCTTGTCAAATTTTATTATCTTGCCCCGCAGAGATCTCTGTTATCTCGGACGAGGGTTCATTTTAATGCCGATGTAATCTCCACACTCGGCCACAGCTCAAAGGCCGGAGTCAAAAACATTTGAAAAAGGAGAGGAGGAAGAAAAACCAAAACTACTCATCGAGGAGCACAACTCAGGGTGGTGTCCTTCCAAAAGAACTTGGCAATGCGCATCGACTAAAACTCTGCAGAGGGTATGCACCTGGACCCACGGGATGCGTCATCGGGAACTACCGTCGTAGCCCCGACGAACACACAAGACCCGTCCACAAGCTTTAACTGGTGTCATCCGTCCTCCAGGATAGGGATCCCAAAAGCCTACGCAATCAGGTCCTGAAGCTGTGAAGAGCCTACCACTGATCAGATGGGGTATCTCGATCTCATGTGGGGAGTCAAAGCTCAACACCACACTAACACTACAACGCCAACCCACGGGTAAACAACCAGTCTCGGCAAGCTTCAAGATCAAGCCAACTGCCCATACAAGGTAACGTGGTGTGCATGGTTGTCAACTGAGCGTACAAGGCTCGAAGGACTCGGTCCTTAATTGCCGGGGCAGGCCATCTCTCCAATCACAACTCCAACAACCAACAAACTCGCCGCCAAGGCCGAAGCCTCCAGTGTACCCGCCACAGGTACTCTCATAGGGACTTCCCGAAAGTCCCCCAGCTCCTCAAACTGCCTCCTGCCCCCGCTAAATAGTTATGTATAGTTATTTGCAATACTCACACATTTGAAGCACAGTTCAAAAACATTTACACAAATTCCATTTTATAGTGATAGGTGTGAGATAAAATAATTGCGACTAAGCATGGCTAAGCATAAAAGTAAAATAAATGTACTAAAGCAATCCTAGGGTTAATATT
>BCLF01000127.1:610621-623606 GCA_001602275.1 Zoysia japonica
TCGAGCGACGCGGTGGAAAAACGACGCAGGACGCGGGCGGCTGCAGGACGACGCGACAGCGACGGCAGCACGCAAAAACGGGGAGCGGCGGCGGAAACCAGGAGAGGCGGCGGAAACGAGAAAATTTTTCTGGAGGATGAGGATGGAAAACGGGGTTAGGGTTGAGAGGAGTATAAATAGGAGAGTGGAAAAATGGGGTTGGGAATTAATCCGGGATTAATTAAAAATCGCGAAATAATCAACAAGGCTGGAGAGATTAATTAGAGAATAAATATTTAGAGACTTGAAAATTAATTAGGGAATTTCCGAAAAATAATTTTTTGTCCAAACGTAAAAATTACGCGGACTAAATTATTTCGGCACCGGATTAATTTAGATAAAACAGATTTTGGATTTGATCGAAACGAAATTTGATACGAAAGATTTTTGATCGGAACGAAATATTGGAAATGACAATTAATTAGAGTGAAAATTGGGAAAAGACACCACTTATTAATTTCGAGAATTTCGAGATGTTACACTACTACTCCCAGCTTGGCTAGGCTCTGGAAGGAAAGAGGGCAAGGGAAACCCTTAACTAATCGCCGTCCGTACAGTGCGAGTGCGCGCGGCGGTTAAGCACGCATCCACGCTTAACCAACCATTAGCATAAGAGGTTTATTTATTGGTAATTACGTAGGAGTACTAGCATTTAGCAGGGCGCACGCATCATTGTGCCTTTCACCTCAAGACACCAGCAATGATGGCAAATGTTGATCCTCCATGGGTCGCTAGCTCTTTCCACTCCACTCGACCGGTCTCGATCGGACGATGATGCCATGCTTCTTTACGTTAAGGCCTCCTTTGAGTTAAAGGAAAATGTTCTAATTTCTGCGGTTTTTTTTAAATTGAACTGATTTATATGAAAATCTTGCGTTCTAAAAGAATCTTAAACCTAGGTAACCAGCAGCCCGAATCTTCGGCCCTGTTGTTTGAAAAAGTACTTTCTGCTCTCTCCTTTTACATGTCATAATTGTGATTATGTATGTACGCACGTGAATTAAGTAGGATAAAAGATATAAGATTTACTACTAACAAAAGAAAAATAGAGATAAATGTGTACTGAAAATAGAAAAATCGTCTTGCAAAGCGTGGATGAATTGAGAAATCTTAAAAAGAACCAAGACAACAAGTAAATTGGAGTGGGGGAGTATGTTAAAAGTTGAAATGATAACTTATTTTTTAAAAAACTTTTGATGTATAAAAAAACAAAAATCAAAATTTCATGGGTTAGTGTTTCTATCGAGCTCCTAGTACTTAATAAATTATAGCTAATCATCTTTTTTAATTTTTACGCTCTTTAATTTTTGTGCCAAACCTAAAACGAATTATAAATCAATACTGAGGGAGCTACTATTATTCGTAGCAGTTTAGGGTTGTTGCAAGTGATTCAAAAGCCGGAACCCACTTACTATGGTGCAATCAAATCATAAGTCGGTGGTGCACCACGTCCATGCGGTTACGTGCGTGTCGGGGCCGATAATGACGCGCGGCGCTGCTTAAACGCCCCGCTCCCAACTCAACAAACAGTAGAGTAGACAGAGAACGTGGGCAGTATTCATCATGCGTGTGGACGTGTTGTCCGCTGGGAGTGGGACCATCCGAGCATCAGCCGCCGCGGCAGGGCAGAGAGAGGCCGCCCATGCCGTCGTCCTGACGGCGACGCCGTCAATGCGCGGTCCTGCCCCCACTCCGCAGCCGCCGCCGCCGCCGCCGCCGCCGCCGGCTTCGGTTGCTGCAAGGGGTTCTGCGTAAAATATGCAACGGTCGCCGTTCCCTTCCCGCCACCCCGCGACGCGTCCGATTGCCGGCGGGGACAGCGGACGGCCGCGATACCCTTGATTGGTCGTCGGGACCGGCTGCCCCGGGATTTGCGGCACCGGCCTGCTTCCATGCTGTCTGGGCCCCGCTCTCGATTTGCCCGCCGCGTAGGCTACGGATCCTCTGCGGTCTCGTGGGGGGTGGCGCGGACGGGTGGGAATCACCGAATCAGTGAGAGAGAAACTGGGGGACCGTAGGGTGGGGCTGCCGCATCTGATTCCCGTGGCGTGGGACCGCGGTTGCAGTGCGGGCCTTTCGCTTTTACTGTGTAGCAGTGGGAGGCGAGCTTGGCGTCCCAAACAGATTCACCACCATGTTGCAACTAGCTCCACCGTATGTGTACTAGTGGTATTTTACAATTGAGATAGTATTGGCACCCATTGATCGTAATTATGAGAATATTTATATGACAATAAAAATCTCTACACTTTGTTTCTTGTATAACTTATAAAGAAAATAATACATGGGTTCTTCTTAAAAAAGTTTAAGCTATGTTTCGTATTACACTAAGACCTTCTTTGAAACGCAGGATTTTCACAGAAATCTCATATAAATTTTACAGAAATCAGTTTAATTTCACGAGAAAAACTCAGGAAACAGAAAATTTTTTTCCTCAAAGGAGGCTTAAACTATTTTCCATATAATAAAGAAGAATTTTAGCTAATGTTTTCAAAACTATTTGTCATAAGTCATAAATTATGCTCCCTATGACTTTAAAATATTGATAAGATTGACTTTTAATGTTGTTTTGTAAAATCATTAGTTATATTTTGAATATTTTTAATGATAAAATAAATTATAATAAATATATGTCACTTATCATATATTTTTAATAAATTGAATGGTAAGCATATTTTAAAATAAAAAAATCCATAGAAGCACAAAATATACATTAAAGTTTTTTTTTCTATTTGACTGTGGTCCTGCCTTGTGAAGCAGGAAACAACGAGGAAAGGAAAGAAAGATGCAGCGCGGTGTGGCCCCAGCAAAGATGAGAGAAAAAGCCATTCAAAGCTCTGCACCCGCTGCCCCACCGGCCACCCCCACCCGCCTCATCATACAAGAGGGACGAAGAGGAGAGAGAGAAACCGCGCGAAGGCAGAGCAGAACCCCGCGCCCGCAGAAGAAAAGCAACCACCTCCCTCCCCACGCTGTACCCCGCAGCGCGCGGCGCCTTCCTCCGACCCACCCAGCGAGATCCGCAACCCCGCCGCAGATTTCTCGCCGGAGCCACGCCCCATTGCGGCCGCTTGGACAGGCGATCCACCACAAGTCCGGTCTCGCTCCCACGCTGCTTGCTGCGGGGGACGCGGCGCGGTGCTCCAGCCAGCCCGGCGGGCGGGTAGGAGCGAGGGTCGTCAGACTCCGAGACTGCGCGCATTGCGAAGGTTTGGTAGTCCTTGGCCTCGATTTTCTCCCTCTGATTCTCATAGTCCTTGCATGTTTTGGGGTTGCGGCGCTCTTGGTGGCCGTTGGGTGGTGGATCAAAACTCTTCCCTCCTGTATTTTCGATCCATTCTTCGGTTCGACGAGGAGGTTGAAGCCTTGGCTGGCTGGCGACCCGCATTTCCACGGAGCGGATGGGTGGTTAGCGAAAGAACTCTGAAAATCCGGGTGCCGTGCGGAGTAGGAGTATACATTAGTGGAGCGATACAGCTGTACTCAGATTCTTTATCACTTTGACGTAGGGCCCGTGAGTGAGCGAGGGGTCTCAGAATGCTTGTATTTCTGGGGACGGTTTGAGTATACTTAACCCTGCATGTGTTTTTAGTTTTATTTGGTCCAAGATACCTTCTTATCTTTAGGCGTACGTGACTGAATGATTGTGCTGGCTTTTGCTTCGCTGACTAGTAACAGGCCCAGTTTCTGGTTAAACAACGAGCTCCTACGAGTGGGTGCCAAATCAACGGGCTAAGCACCCGCCAGGCATTGATGCTTGTTAGTAGTATGCACTTAGTACAAGCTTTACTGTAGTGTGCTCCTACTGCTCTTCCTTTCAAGCGAAATGTACTTACACCCGCAGTGTATGATTTGGTCTACACCGTACTACCTGCAATCCACCCCGGTAACTGGAGCACTGGTTCTTGGTGTCGTATTTCATTCGACTTTCTAAAAATGTAGGCAGAGTAAATTAGGTTGGAACGGCAAGCTGTCATGTGAGAAAATTCTCACCTTTCGTGTCAATAGATGCCGTTCTCTTGCTTTCAGTCACATCCGTAGCTCTGTATCAGAGGTACCATTTGCCTAACCAACAATGGTGGATCCCACCCCAACTGTAAAGCACAAATGCGTTTCTTTTTCGATGAAAAAGTTGCATTCTTGCCGTCCTCTAACTGTCCTGTTTGTGGATTTTTTTTGAAGAAAGGGATGGGAAAGTGTCTGGTACGACTCAGTCTTAATTTCGTTACAGAATATTAAATTTGCCCTTAAAGGGTTATACTCCGTTTTTAAATTGATGTCGACGTTGACTTTTACAATCAACTTTGACCATTCGTCTTATTCAAAAAATTTGCTCGAATGCGAAAAATTTTAAGTTGTGATTCAAATAACCCTAATGATAAATCAAATTATATCAAAATATATGAAATTTATCAATTTTTTTTAATAAGACGAATGGTCAAAGTTGAATTTAAAAGTCAACGGCGACATCAATTAAAAAACGGAGGGAGTATCTGGTAGTACCACTAGGAGATTTATGGATGGATGGTGCATTAGTTTTCAACTATCCACATGCTGCAATAATTAGTGATCGAGATATTCAATTAATGTGCCCATTTTATGTAGTGGTCCACAAGTGGAATGGCCTTTCTATTTTTTTTTATATATATGTCCATTTTCTAGACGCTTATCATAAAGGAGATATCTGGTCATTAGTTGACTTTTAATGTCAGAGTTTCCTCGATTTGTTTGATATCTCTAAGATAAGCTCAATTGATATTTATCATTTACCGCACACAAACTGTGTACTTGCAGGTCATATATCATTGCTCATCCAGCATGTAGTCCACCTTTACATTCTTGGAATTTTGTATATTTTTCTATTCGGTCAATATTCTTTTCCATTAGGCATGCTTCAGAGCAGTGGTAAACTCATGGTCTAAGGCTTGAGTCCTAGAAACAGTCTCTTGCAGAAATGCATGAAAAGACTGTACAAACGACCCAAAGTGGTTGGACCCTTCCCGAATCCTGTGCAAGCGGGAGCTATGTGCACTGGGCTGCCCTTCTAGGCATGCTTCTAAGCAAAATAAATTGCAAGTGAAATCTATTCAGCCAAATGACATATTTAATGCCTCTTCTGAATTTCATAGTAATAGTGATTTGTTTTTTTGACCATAACTTCAGGGTATTTTATAGATGACCAAGGCAGCAACTCTTGAGTATGGGGCACGGCCAGGGCCATTGCGCCCAGCAAACATTATCAGAAGTAAATTTCCTACCTACAAGAATGGTTCAAATGGTATAGTGGTCAAGCTTCCTGATGGCCCAGAAATTCCACCTCTCAAGGAAGCTGTGGCAAAGGAGACTGTAGATCTACTTAATCGTCGTCAGCGTCTCTCTGTCCGTGAACTCGCCATGAAGTTTGAGAAGGGACTCAACACTGCCACTCTTTTGTCAAATGAGGTTGATAGCATTTTGAATCAATTATATACAAGAATATCAGTGTTCACAATGATACACTCATAACATACTCCTCTGTTTATATTTTGTTGTCGTCGGCTAACACAATTTTAAGCTAACCAGCGACAATAAAATCAGAACGGAGGGAGTATATGCACTTATATATCGAGTTTGTTATGTGTTCCGTGATGTACTATGTAGTTTACCAAACTGTAACTCCGATCAGGAACAAAACACTTAATATCTGGTTGACTTGTATGAACTGCCAGGTTAAATGGAGGCAAGTAGCTTTGCTGGAGCGCGATATCCTTCTGAAGAATCTAAAGAGTATATTAGAGTCTTTGAGGGGTCGAGTGAAAGGCAAAACTAAGGATGAAATTGAGGAATCGATATCTATGGTTGGTTTCTTTATGTCCTTTTCATGATGCAATTTTGTAGGTCTATAGTTCCTCTTGACCTGCATGTTGTATAGGTGGAGATTCTTGCAGTTCAGCTCTCCAAAAGAGAAGCAGAGTTGCTTCAGCAGAAAGAGGAGGTCACAAAATTAGCAAAGTCATTAAAACAGGTGCGTTTACTTGGTAAATTATTTATTTAAATGTGATAGTTAATATTCAGGATTTTGCACTTAGTCTACTTGAACAAAAAAATACCAATATCTTACTCTCATGAACCATGCATCTTGTTCTGTTTCAATTGCAAGCCGGTTTATATGCTTTAATGGTTGACTTTGTTAGTTATGGTATTGAGTGCAAACTACTACTATCATTGTGATACATATGCAATTCTATCTTTGTTCACAATCGGGAATAGAGAAACTCATGATTCGTCGATAGGTTTTAATTGCCAGGAAATGTATTAAATATCATATATTTATGGTGAATACAATAGTTGATCATATAAAATTTAGACTTATTGTAATCCATGTTTTAGTGAGGGGCTTATAACTATCTTATTTAGAGTAAAATTAGATGTGCTCTACAGTTGCGAGATTGTTTCTCTTGAGAGACTTAAATTTGTTAGAGATAGCAACTATAGGACTTTATGCAACGGATATTCACTTTTATTGGTGATCTCTATTAAAACAAATGGAATCTTATTACACTAGCATCCGTTCATTTAACCTGATTTCCTGGAACTGAAAAATGGCAAGGAGGTATCATAAGTTAGTAATGTAATCTATGAATAATCTGAAGAACTGAATTTCTTGATTCATTTTAACCTTTGATATGAATCTTATTACACTAGCATCCGTTCATTTAACCTGATTTCCTGGAACTGAAAAATGGCAAGGAAGTATCATACAGTTAGTAATGTAATCTATGAATAATCTAAAGAACTGAATTTCTTGATTCATTTTAACCTTAGATAAAGTCCAATTTACTCCCCTCAAGTTTACCCAAAGTCCAAATAACCCCATAAACTATGTTTTGGTTTATTTTACCCCGTCAAAACGTGATTTTAGATCAATTTACCCCCTCATTCAATTTGTCTTTTTTGTTTCTCAATACACAAGCACAATCTTAAGGTCAAACTTTACAAGATGATAAAGCACATTATAACACATGTTAAAAAAATGATTATACTTTTTGTCATTATTTTTATAGGGAAAGGCATTTAATACTAAATTAATCTTTAGGATACAAAACTATATGCAAAATAATGGTAAAAAATTCAAGGCGTATTTTTCTAATATGTGTAATAATGTGCTTTATCATCTCATAAAGTTTCATCTTATGATTACGCTTGTGTACGGATAATTAAAAAAGACATTGCATGAGGGGGTAAATTGACCCAAAATCATGTTTTAGCGGGATAAAACAAACCAGAACATAGATTAGGGGGTTATTTGGATTTTGGCTATACTTGAGGGGAGTAAATTGGACTTCATCCCTTAAACTTTGATATTTGTGTCACACCGAATTTAAATACAAAACCCGATGACATTTACATGTATGCCAGGATCAGTTTCATCATACATGTAGGACAATTAAGTAATAATCAGTTCTATATCGATAAACAAACAATAAATACTAGAGTTTTGAATAGCAGCGGGAGGAGAAAACTTTTGGGCACACCGCAGGCAATCGACTGGCGACAACGCGACCTTCTATGCTTTATCTTCAATTTACTAGTTGACTTGACATCTTTGATCTTTTTGTCACTGAGCAGCATTTATAGGCAACAAAACAACAAAAGCAACACGCGTGAGTATATAAAGTACTCAACAACGTGAGTATATAAAGTACTCAACAAGTGTAGGAAAAGATGATATGATGGCTATAAGCAAGAAAGGCTACTGAGGTTTATGCACTACTGCCATCGAAACTGTTTAATTACTAAACAACCTATTTACTAAGTGTGATCTCCCAACCAAAGATCAAAGAGACCTCATCGGATTTCATCCGACTACCAAACTCATCAAGGTACCAACACCTGGCTACCAACTCATCAGGTTTCATCCGATTACCAAGACAAGACTAACCAGAACCAACCAATCCATATAGTGGAACTAATCGTGAAGCAGTCCAGGCCGCTCTTGACCATAAGCACGGCTGTCACGACAGTTTTATCTCTCGAGAGTTTGCACACTTTTCACTACAAGTCGTGATTTCATCTTTTGTTGCCAGGTGGACTAAAAATCTTTTTTATGCCAGTATCCATCGATACATAACACACTTCTTTTGGTGTGTGGCTAGAAGATCACTACAAAGCCTTTACAAGGTATCACTTAGTCAATATGCACCCGTTATGGTTTCACCGCCACGGCATCCATGTAGTCTATTTTACCTCCGTCGCAGAAGCCCCCTCTTGCGCTACTACACCGTCACATGGTGCACACCAAACTAAGCTCAACCAATTAGTCGGCTAGGGCCTACCATTTAAGCCTTGTGGCTGTGCTGTAAAGTCAGATTACATGGTTCACGAACCGGTCCTTAGAATCTAGAGCAGGAACTAACACATACCAAACACCGAATAATATCCAAGAACATCATACCATACCATCCATCCTGCTCAGATTCTCTATACACTAAGTCATTACTATTTTATTTAACATGAAGATAATTAAGTTGCAAATATACCATTAATCAATTTTGGTAGTGCAAGTTTTGCTCAAAACCCAAATATGACAGTAAGGCTAAGTATATAAAATAAACTACTACCACACCCAACCATGAACTAGCTTCAAGGAATTATGAGAAATATTTTAGTAAACCCAGCATAGGATTCTGAGTTAAGACTAGCATGCAATTCTTATAGTCTTGTCATCCTAATTAGGGGACATGTGGTTAAGGATACTTGCCTCAAAATATTGCTTAGCGGTCTTCAAGCTTCGCTTCATAGCCTCTCTTGATTTCGACTTGCATTCTTCTCTTCTCACGATCACCGATAACAAAGCAAGCAAACAAACAAAACTAAGGATCATATGCATCATTGAGGGTCATTACGGAGTGCTAACAAGGTTTGTAGAACTCAACAAGAATTAATTTATAGCAAGGAATGTCAAAGCATTAGATGATAACAAGTGGTGAATCGCGACCACATGTCTGTCTGTCCACAAACAGCACTGCAAAGACATGTGCGTTCTCGATTATTGACTACATAATTCAAAGAATTATTTAAACAGGAACGTGCCTAATTATGTGAAACATAATAGAGACATGATGGTTTGGACAAGATTTAACCTGAGGAGATCAATGAGTAGGATCGAGATTTAGTCTTGCAGCGGCAGTTGAAGAACAAATCGCGTTGCTGGAGAAACCGAGATGAATCTTGGCGAATCCTTCGGTGATAAGGAAGGGAATTCTCTGGAACACGATATGGTACAATAGTTTTATCAAGATAATAGTCGAAATTGACAGCGACAACGAAGGAGTTACCAACAGCCACGCTGATCAGATCCAGAACAGAGAGCAGCGATCATTGCGATGCAGATCCTGGAGGCTACCGAGCTCCAATGGCCGCGAATTTTGGATATGTTGTAGAAGACTTCAAGGAGCACATCCTGGCAAAATTTTATCGAATTTTGTTGGACGGATCGCCGGGAACGTGGACTGGAATCTGAGAATCTGTGGCTGCTCGCCAGTAAGCTGCGAGTTGAGGGAGTTGAGGGGTTGGGGAGGACCTGGAGAGGATAGGAAAGGGTGGAAATGACTGGAGATGGTGGGGAAGTTCAAGGGAAAGAGATATTTGAGAGCTTAAAGGTCATTTTTTTGGATTTTTAGTGGGTATGCGAAAGGGTGAAAAAGTCCTCACATCCCGAAATGAGAAATTTCGGGGTGTGACAATTTGGCATCCATATCTGGGTAGAAAACAAGCCCAAGCTCTGCCACTCGTGTTTACTGTTGCCATATGTTCACAGTTTTGAGGTCGTTTTTTAATCTTGCTGCAGGCTTCTGAAGATGCAAAGAGAATTGTTGAAGAAGAAAGAGCTAATGCTCATATAGAAGTAGAGAGTGCTAGGAATGCTGTGCAAAGAGTTCAACAAGCAGTTCAGGAGCATGAAAATATGTCCCAAAATACTGGGAAGCAAGTATGTGAAGTAATTTAAATTTTCTCATATCCGTTGCATTTCTTTTGCTACATGCTAATGCACGAATTCAAAATTGCTGCTCCTGGCTGTCTAGATTGTTTAGTATGATCACTTCTGAAGGCTGTCTTTATCTCTTTGGACCCATCACATGCATCATTAGAATATTTTAACAACATGAAAGCTGATTTCGCGTGCAATTGTTCACTTTGGAATAACATGGACAATCTAACTGAATAGCTCCCAGTCATGTATGCCGCACTCTTAGATGTATGTAACTTAGTACGTATTTTTTATTGCTTCTGTGCATGAATGCATCCAGGGGTTGAAGATAACTCATTTTGAACTTATTATAACCTTATATACTACTGTTTTAACTAATTTCAATATGTATGTCATATGTATTTGCTGTTCCGAAGGACATGGAGGAATTAAAGAAAGAAGTTAGGGAGGCCCGGAGAATTAAAATGCTTCATTACCCAAGCAAGGTAGGGTTGATTCTACTTCCTTTAACAACTCAATATATCATAGGGAGTGCCTACACTCTCTTTGTAATATGATTGGATGACACATTGAGTGCCTTTGTAGGCAATGGATCTGGAAAATGAAATACGAATTTTATGCAAGAAATTTGCTGAGAGATCCACAGATTGTGTTAATCTTTTGAAAGAGGTACCTTTTGCTGCCATTTCATAAATGACTATATGCATATTTAAGGCTAAAGTAGAAATCATTCAATGGTTTTGTCATTCCTATTCTCTAGTGCACAGAAAATCAATACATACAAATGACACAAAGCTAGGCATATTTGTTATATCCATGATGCTTATTTGAGGTAAAATTTAATGGTTCAACTTGGACTAGCTATGAAAAATGAATTATATGTGCGTGCACGGCTAAACAGTAGATAGTGTCGGCAGGTTGCTAGTGGCCCCAAGGTCTTTTAGTTTCTACATCTGAAATACGTCCAGAGAAGGAGGAGATTTTGTTGTTCAATCAGCAACCTGAATCACTTTTACTTTATACATCTTAAATCCTTTCAGTAGGTAGAAATCATTTGCAGAGTAAAACACGAAGTCTCTTTCATACTATATTACTGATTTCAAGGCATGTTCTTTTGACAGTTAGAACTGCATAAAAGACTAAAAGACAGTAGCCCCCCTTCGTTTGATTTGGAGGGTCTTCAATGCTTAGGTTCGATGTTACGCATAGTTGCTCTGAGTGGCACTTCCATGGACTTGTCAAACCTTTCAATCCAGTGGTTCCGCATACACCCAAAGGAAAGCAATAAGGAGATAATTTCAGGTGAAGTCTATGTTTCTTTCTTTCTTTCTTTCTATTCGTTAAGACAGCCAATGCTTGACACCTTTTATTAGTTCTTCAGGTGCCACGAGACCAGTATATGCATTAGAGCCACATGATGTTGGGCGCTATGTGCAAGCTGAAATCAATTTGGATGGTGAAATTGCTGTAGCAAAGACAGCTGGCCCAGTAGACCCTGGTTTGTTTTATTGGCCACATTTCAACAAATATTAACCGGATTTATTGGATTGTGATTAATGTGACTTTTGTTCGTTTAACAGATGCTGGACTTATGGATTATGTAGAGACACTCGTAAAGAAACCTGAGACTGAGTTCAATGTACGATTCGTATTTGTTACATGATAGGCACTTCTATCGGGCAACATATGCTATATATGAGTTGTGATTCACAGATGTCCTTTTTTTTTACTTGGCAAATACCAAGCAGAGGCGCAGTATTATAGCAGCATAAATATTTCTACTTTGCACATGCATATGCATTGGCTTTGAACATGTCACCACTGCTCTTATTTGAATCTGTCCGCTGAGCACTTTCTTTGTGAGTTCCCCATGAGTGCATTATATTTGGATTCCTCAACTATTGCCCCTAAGTGGGGCCTTTTTTGTGCCTCATGACAGGTTGTTGTGCTTCAATTGAATGGAATTGATCAGCCAAAGGAGTCAGTTCATGTTCTTAATGTTGGAAGATTGAGGATGAGGCTTATGAAAGGAAAGTCAGTAGTTGCCAAGGAATTCTATTCCTCATCAATGCAGGTATGGCACCATGAATATGAGCTCTTCTCTTTTGTGGTAGTGATCTAAAGGATTCTGTCACTTGTGATGCATCTATTTTGGCACAAAACGGCATGTCTGCCTTCAAGGTTTGTTGCAAACGTTTTCCGCAATTTGCAATTTTACCTTTAGTTCAGGTGGCCGAAAGGCCCGAAACAGATGAATGGTCATGGCTCACTTTTTCTTTTCTTCCTATTGATAAGCACCAGTCTGTACTGGTTTATCGCATTGTTATATAGTACTTGTAGAAGCAAGCGACGCTGTACAGTAGAATCAGGTAATGCCTACCATAACGTGTTGCTATTCCTGTTTCAGCTGTGTGGTGTCAGAGGTGGTGGCGAAGCAGCATCGCAGGCCATGTTCTGGCGACCCACAAACGACCTCAGCTTTGTCCTGGCCTTCGAGACTGCCAGAGAACGTAACACCGCGATCATGCTTGCTCGGCGATTCGCCATAGACTGCAACGTACGTGCCTTCACAACACACATAAAGTGGAAGCCTTTGCCTAATCAGCCGTGCCATGCTTAGTCCCATACGGAGTATCATTTTGGTTAAATGTTTGCAGATCATCCTTGCCGGGCCAGGCGACAAGACTCCTTGGTGAAGACCGACGGCGGCGGCGGCGTTCCGCCGATCCAACGGCTGCTGTGATGTACATTTGCGGGTGCAGCATGGTTGCATCAGCTGCCTAGCTTACTGTTCTTCGGTCTGTGTTGTCCTCTAATAGGTTCTGAGAGTCGACGCCGCTGGCACCGTTTTAATCGCCTCGGCACCTGTCTTAATACTGTCTCACGGAAGGTGCTGCTGTCCAGTTCTGCTGTTGTGATCTGTTGCTAGGAGCAACGGTCCTACTAATGTTGATGTAAGCTTGATGCGATACTCGT
>BCLF01000127.1:641022-666642 GCA_001602275.1 Zoysia japonica
ATACATAAATATAAAAGTATCTAGTTAAAATTATTAGCAACATTTGTTAATAGTTTTTAGTTTAAAATAATGTAAAAAGTATAGCCAAGTGTAACGTCTAATTACTTACAAAAATGAAAAAAACAGAAATAATTACTTAACTTTAGATGACTGATGGAAATTTTCATATTAGTGAACAGAAGGAAACTCGATAAAACTATTATATCATATGCGTTCTACTTTATTACTCTCAAGCCTCACATATGCTTTATGTAACACTATATAGCAACTCAAAACTTATGCCAATTACTTAGATTGTCATATAGAAAAAAGATATAAACTATCAGTAATAGAAGAGAATAGGGGACAAAGGGTTAAGTTTCAGTCATAATTATGAAAGAAAATATCAGTAAATTATTAATGAAGACAGAAACCTAAAATGAACAAACTATTATCAAACTATCAACTAGTCTATCACCCCATCAAACAAAAAGGCAAACTGCAAGTGCAGAATATAATATAACATATTCTTTCAAATTTGATTTTCCAACTATTCATCTTCCGAAATAAGGCGGAGAGCAAGGTCGATGTGCAAGATTACGGGACCAAAATTACCTAGAAAGAGATTGTCTGCTATTGCAAAGTTTTAGGAAGGAAACCTTATTTTTGAAGCCATTTTATTAGAATAGGTTTAGGGCTATAAAAATTAAAAGATATTACAGTTTTCCTCTTTTAACTATCAACCCTCAAACATAAAACCGGATAGCATGACTCTCTAAACTATTGTATTTTTTTCCTCTTTAATGGTTTTCAATAGTGGTTTCTACTGACATGGACAACCCACGTGGCAGTCCTTTCTCGCTAATCAGTGGGCCCATAGTCACTCTCTATTTTCTCAGATTTTTCTACCCATTCTTATTCTACTTTGTTTTGAATTTGGAAACATTTTACTTAAATAGAACAGAAAATTGTGAAACTTTGCTAAGGACTAAATCATTTCTCAAGAAACAATTTTTGTTGTAGGACCAATTTCAATTTTGGAGCATATTTTATTTAATAATTTTGGAAAGATAAATAATCATATAAAAATATAAATTTATTTAGGTCTTATAAACCTTTTTTGATAAAAAAATATTTTCAAAAAAATGGTTTCACATTTTATTGGGAAAATTTTAAGTTCCACTTTTTAAACTTGAATTCAAATCAAATTTTAGAAATATTTTTGAGATGATCAATGATAAAAATGGTAAAATTGGAACTTGGAATTTTGAGCTAAATTTTATCAAAAAGGTTAAAAAACTAAATATTTTCTTACTTCTAAATGTTAAAATTTAAAATGTGTTTCAAATTTGAAATTGTGCCTAATACAAAATTTGTTCTTTGCGAAATGATTTAAACCTTTGCAAAGTTTCATAAATTTCCAAGCAATTTAAGTAATTGTTTTTGGATTTGGAACAAAATAGAGTTAGGATGAGGAGAAAAATCAGAGAAATTGGAAAAGAACCACGGGCCGCAACCGTCAGCGAGGACACATCAGCCGGGACCACCATGTGGGTTGTCTACATCAATTGAAAGCACCATGGAATACCGTCCGGGAGGAAAAAGTAACGGTATTAACAGTTTAAGGAGTCATGCTACCCGATTTAATATTCAAGGCACTAAAAACCGCACGACCGGTTATGCTATTTTCTGGATGACGCAGACTATGTGAACTGCTGTCTTCTCGTTAGATCGAGATCACGATGAAATGGGTCATATTTCAGTTCTAAACTATGGTATTTTCCCCTCCTTTTCCCGTACAAACGCATAAGGTGGTTGTGGTTGCTCTTCTCGTTAGATCGAGATCACGATGAAACGGGTCGTATTTCAGTTCTTAACTATGGTATTTTCCCCTCCTTTTCCCTTACAAACGCATAGGGTGGTTGTGGTTGCTACAACGTTCTTTCTGGATTTGGAGGAGCAGTTGGCTGCACTCGTGTCTTGAGATAATTTAGATAATTCGATCACCAATATTTGTCCTTGCTGCTCCCCGTCCGATTCAGGCCCCATTTGGTATGAATTTTCAAAGTGCTCCTGCTCCAAATTTTACAAAATGTGTACCAAAAGTGCTTTTAGATTTTTTCCTCAAGAAGCTTTTCTCTAATTTGTATTAAAAGTCAAAAGCATTAAAAATAGTGCTTCTCATAGATTCTCTTCTCATTTACACATTAGAACCACAATAAAAGTCTTTTTGCCAAACGGTTTGAAAAATATATTTTTTAGAGAATCTATTTTTTAGAGAAGCTATTTTTTTAAAAGTTGTTTTTAAAAAAATGTTTTCTAAAAATCTATACCAAGCAAGGGCCTCAGTGTATTATCTGGATTCTGGAGGAGCAGTTGGCTATGGTCGCAAGGATGACATGGACGCGAGATAGAGTGCCCTCTTCGTTGTCGTCGTCTTCCGCCAGTGGCCGCTACGTACGTGCTGCACTGTGCCAGTGGCCATCGTTGCATTGACACTGAGAAAGGGTACAGAGCTCTATTCAAATTCCTCTTTTCAATACTATGTGTTTTGTTCCTTTTTGTTTGTGCTTCCTATCCTTCTTTTCCTGTGGAAACTTGTCATGGTATATTTACTGATCAGGAGGCAAATGTTTTTACCCCCTATATTTTGTATTATATTATGTGTGACTTGTAAAACTATTTGCTGTTCCTTGCCCAGTAATCATCATCTTGCAAAACAGACTTAGTTCACTGATACCTGATATTGAATGCACTTTTCAAGTTATATGTGTCTCTTTTTTTAGAAGACAGTTTCAACTAAATTTCAAATATGTTGCTTCTACAGTTTAACGATGTTTCCATATAGATACCTCACTAAATATTTGTTCTTTAACAGATGACAGCGAGTTTGAGTATGTTTCCACTGCAAGGCCAGAAGATTTTATTTTGTCCTCATGACATTTTTTTTTTGCATTTAGGACATCAAAATCTTCAATTTTTTGCTTTAGTAGCTCATAAAGCTATCTGTTATGGATTGGCTTTCTATTGATTTTGCCCATGCTTTCGCTGATCATGCTATATATATTTTGGGCAACAGTCATGTGTTGCATGAAGTCTTTGATTCGACAATCTAACTGATGAGAGCTTTCTTCCTACCCTCTTAAAGCTTGCTGGTAATCAACTTGCATAGTGCTCCTGCTTACAATACTTAATTTCTGTGAAAGGAGATATTGCGTGGCAAGATCAGCTAGGTGATTCGGCCTGACATAGTGGCCACTTTGTAGTCCTGATTGATCCATAATTGGTTGCTGCAACTTTATTGTCATTCTACCTTTGGAAGCAGAGCAGCAGCAGATCGCGGGCAGTCTGGCACAGTTAACGTTGTCTCTAGCTGAATTTATCCAACCATTTTTGTACTTGCACAGTATTGTATGATTAATATGTGACGCTTTCTTCCCTTGTATTCCAGTTAAATTGGAACATCGTTTATGGTGCTAATTCAAATTTTTAACCATTTGAATCATTCATTCTTGGTATGTGGTATGTTTGTTTGTGCTTCGTACATAGAACATGTCAACATATACACATCAGTTCTGCAGTGTCAAGGGACTGGACTTCAGCAGCAGAGTTGCCATGCTGGTTCTCGGCTGAGTAACGTGCTACTATATTTTACTCCCTCCGTCCCTTGTTATTTTTAGTGTGGGTACGAGAATTAAAAATATTAAAAAAAGTAGGATATGTTAAAAATAAGAAAGAGAGAGATAGAGACATAGATGTATTGAGAATAGAAAAAAGTGTATTGGGAAGCGAGGATAACATGTAAATAGAGAAAACTTATAAACTTTATGATGACAAGTAATTAAGGATGAAGGTAGTATTGTATTAAGATCCTTTAGTAATTCATTTTACTCCAATTTTATCGAGAGATCGCTTTGTAGTTTACAACGACTTTATTTCATTTTTTAAGTAAGAGTAAAATGCACCAGCAGCCCTCTAATTTGTTGGCATGTATTATTTAGGTTCATAAACTTTAATTTTACATTTCTAGCACTCTAAACTTTTGCTCCTGTCTAATCTGGGTCGCTAAACTTATTTTTTTTTATTTTACCTCCTAAATATATTTAAAGTTATTTTTTCATTCATCTTATTCTAAAAATTAGTTCAAATATATAAAATTATATGTTATTTTTAAGTACCTTTAATGACAAAGTAAATCATAACAAAATATTGATATTTATCATTTTTTAAAATAAGACAAATGGTACATAAGCCATGGTGAATATTGAAAAATGATTGGTTGTATTTTTCCTTCGTCATTAGTTCATTATAATAATACATAGAGTAGAAAAGAAAAAGATAAATGAGCAGCTGAAAAAGATAAATGAGCAACTGCATGTAAAATTTTATTTTGTTCCTAGTTATATTTTTGGATGATAGAAATTTAGTGACTAACTTACGAATTTGTGTACGGTAGACCTATATCATTGTTTTTCTTTTTATTTAGTTTTTTAGATGGAAATATTTATGTAATGACTAAGTGCATATTCATTTAATTTGTATATGACTGAGGGAATGAAGCGGAGTCTAACCAGAATGTATCCTCTCAACTGGAAAGAAAATTTAGAGAGTGCAATGTAGCTGGAATGTTTTTTTGAAGCCGTGCCTAGACTATAGCTCGATTCGTGCATGTACTGACTAGCTTTTATATAAAAATCTAGGAAATCGAGAATTTTATAATATTATTTTTCTTATTTGAAAAGTGTGATAAATATTATATATTTATTATAATTTATTTTATCATTAAAGGTACTTAAAAATAACTTATAATTTTACACATTTGAACTAGTTTTTAAAATAAGATGAATAAAAAATGACTTAAAATATATTTAGAGAGATAGAAATAAAGTTTCAAGACTCGGATGAGACGGATGCAATAATTTAGGGTGCTATAAATAAAAAGCTAAAGTTTAGGGACGTAAGTGAAACGGGGGCTACAGTTTAAGATGTCAGAAATGCAAAATCAAAAGTTTATAAACTTAAATGACACATGTCAACAAGTTGGAGGATCGCTGGTGCATTTTACTCATTAAGTAAATTATAATTAGAACCACCTCAGGTTGTTTTGGCTGTGTGGGCACCGACGTTTCCACACCGACGATCGTGGATGCGGTAGCTACTTCCTTCACCTGCTCTATGATCCGCACTTAAAAGTATAATCATCGCTAGTTTAACAATTCTCCTCTCTTTTGCGATTCAATTCTCTTCGCTTTTCAATTGAAGATAAAAGCATGGTGAGTAAGACGTACGTGAATGTTTTTCGGGGACAAAGCTCTTGGTTGACAACAACTTAGAGCATGTCTAACAGTTCACTTAAAAAATCACTCAAAAACTATCTTTTAGAGTCAGGTAAAAAAATTTCGTGGTTTATAAATTTTTTGGTTTAAATTTGAATCCAGTAAATAATCGGTCTCATTATCAGTTGCACTAAAATAGAATTTAGACCTCAAAAAATTTCTCACATCTAACTCTGAAATAGAGGATTTAGAGGAGTTTGTTGAAGAAGGTTTTTTTTGTACTTTTTCCCTTATTTAGAGTGCGTTAAGGGGGAACTTAGAGATATTAGTCTCCACGCCTCCAACGAGGACGACGCGATCCTCCAAGCGATTGGGACAAGAAAACTGAGCCTTGGTGAACTGGAGATGGGCAGATGGAAGCAACTGACGCTTAGCGTAACGGCGGCACCTGAATGAATGCCGGCCGGTGCCGGTCAAGAAAGAAGTTAATTCGCCCGTGGAACACTTGAATGCATGCTGCAGCAAGCAGTAACCTGTTCCTCTTCACGTTGTAAGTAGATGGAAGATGTTTTATACAGACTGTGCTACCGGTCAAACGTTTTTATTTTGGGACCATATTTATATATCGATAAAATAACGGTGACCCATTTAGTTTTTCTCTTTGAAACCGACTATTAATTTCTTGACCGGAGGTTTTCGATCAGCAAGGCAGCGAAACGGGCCTTGAGTTGAAAAAGGAAGAGTACAGTACGACACCACGGAAGCGTACACCTCAGGCGTTGCCCGTGACTCGCGTCAATTAGCATGACGGTCTCAGGTGGAGATTGTACTCCCATACAGATCACTGTAGCGGGGAGCTCGTCGCTGTCACCGACCGGCGACAGAGCACTAGCATTTCGTGGTCCATCGGCTCCTGTTGGAGCCGCGGAGCCACGGGCATAAAACCCTTCCTCCGTCGCCGTTGTCTCATATCAATTCCGCTGCATGCTCCACCGACCCCTCTCGAGCTCCGGGACGGTCGAGCTGCCGTGTCCCGCAGCCGTTCGGGCGCCAGCCGAGAACAGAGGCGCCGAGCTCGTCGCTGCGGCGTTGCTCTTCGCCGCGGCTGAGTCAGGTCAGGTATGTCTCTCATGATTCTCATCCAATTACCAACGCTTGTCAGCCACGTCGGTTTTCTTGGTCTCGCCGGAGTTTCAGGCGTTGCCGATCGATCGCCGGGGCCTGGTCGTGGCCGCGTTTTCCTTCTGGCTGCGTGAAGCAGCTTTCATCTTGTTCGGATCGTTCGTTTCCAAACTCGCTTTGGTGTTTCCTCCTGTTCCTGAAGCTGTTCTTCAAGGGGATCAAATTAAAGAGATTTTTCTTACGCATTGCCTGAAGAAGAAAGATTGGGTGCTCGACTTCTTGAGTTTTCCGTTTCGCAAAAGCGATCCATGCTTTGACTTGTGGTTGCTACTATCTCTTTCCAAACGATCGCCCTTTGGCTCGTGTAGCTGTCAGCCTGTCACGATCTTTTCTCTCGCTTGTGTAGCAGGAAAAACTTGCGAGCTTTTCACCGAATTGCAAGTTCTTGATTCGTGTTACCAACGAAGGCGTATGCTGACACTCAGGTCATGTCAGCCGTTCTGCTGAATCCTCTAGCTCCAACTTTTCTCTTCTTACAGATGCCGTGTCTTGTCCCCTTCTTAACAAAACAAAGTTTTCAGACTTTTTTTTTGTTATCTTCTTCTTCGATACGTCGACAGGGGGAATATTGTTTCATTCTTCAATTTTAGTGCACTCAAACAAAATTATTGTTGTTAATAGCTATTGCTGCACCGTCATTGGCACAACTATGCCAACTGTTCCTGGTCCTTGCATCCATTAGCCCTGAACTCTCTAGGCTATACTTTTTTTTAATCAGAAATTTGTTGATCTGAAGCTAATAAATTTTGGGAACAATTCCCGGTCGCAATTTTTTTTGGGTGAGAAGTGCAATTGCATTTCCTGGGAAAAATGGACAGTTTCATCTAACATGTGTACATATTTCTCAGCTCATGGGCTAACATCCTCAAACAAATGCTATGCAGTACAACCAAGTCATAGAAGGCGAGGTGGGTTGTTAATGGGAACAGCAGAGGTCCTGGCTTCCAGTTCACTTGCTACTCAAGTAAAACTAGCAGTCTGTTGATGTTGGAAATGATACTGCACGAAAGAATGGTAACGTGGATATCATTTCTTACCAACAGTTCTATTATTCACATTGCTCATTACTGTTCCTCAAATTTACAGAGTGTTTATACGCTGAAAAATTCAACGGGACCACCATTTCCTTTGCGATCCATTGTCGTCTTCTTCATTGCGTTATTTGGATTCTATGTTTGCTACCTCTCATTTAGTCAGATAATTTTTGAGAATGATGAAACATTTACCTCTGAAGAACAACGAAGAAAAATCCTTTGCAGAATCCCTGCAATTCCACATGAGCAACTTCCATATGTGCACTTTCCAAAGCCTATGACTTACGACAGGTAACTTCCTGAAGATAGGTAGCATCTTTCTATATATATGATGTCTTCTCTAATTCAATTTTTTATGCACACCTTTCCTTGTTCATAGGGGGGAATGTGCATGTACTCCAGTTCGTTTCTTCGTGATTATATCTATGCAAAGATCAGGAAGTGGGTGGTTTGAAACTTTGCTGAATAGCCACCCTAATGTCAGCTCAAATGGTGAAATCTTCTCTGTGAAGGATAGAAGAGAGAATATCTCATCTATTTTGAGGGCTCTTGATAAATTGTATAATATGGACTGGCTCACTAGTGCAGCCAAAAATGAATGCACAGCCGCATTTGGACTGAAGTGGATGCTAAATCAGGTGAGCATTGCATCCCCTGCCTTACCCTGTCTCATGTATAATGAGAATTATGTCTGTATCATATTCTCATAAATTAAATCTTATTTGACCTTGGGAATGACTAAATTTCTGTAAAAATAGACAATACAGAATTAACTAGGGATGTCCTATCAAAACAGTCAGATTAATGATGGTTCAAATATGAAGCATAAAAGCCATGGGTTGTGTTAAGATGTTTATTTATTCATAAGTCTTGCAGGGACTCGTGGAATACCACAATGAAATTGTTAATTATTTAAACAATAAAGGTGCTACGGTGATATTTCTCTTCAGGAGAAATACATTACGGAGGCTTATCTCTGTGGAGGCTAACAATTATGATAAAAGAATAAAGCAGTTGAATGGCATCCATAAGTCACACGTTCATTCAAAAGAGGAGGTAAACTCTGACGCACATGCAATCTCAGTTACAATTACTGAATCAATTCATTTGACATAATTCAAGAATCGATTATGAACAGAACTACTTAATTATCAAAATACAGTCATTTATTTTTATGTTTCCAATCTGGTATTTTTATTTAGCTCTTTAAATTTCATCATTTTGCTCTTATTGAAAGCGTTACCTTACCTGTTTTTTTTTTCTGAAAAATGCACACTTTTTGTTTGGGCAGGCTGATATACTTGCAAGATTCAAGCCGGAGATTCACGTTTCTACTCTAATTCCAAGCATCATAAGTGCTGAAGAATCCATGAGAACTTCCTTGGATCACTTTAGCAACACGCGCCACATGATCCTCTACTATGAGGATGTGATCCGTGATCAAAACGTAGGTATCACCGAACAAATATTTTCAGCCTCTGACAGATCTATTGTTACTCAACAGCGTATTTTTATTCCTGTATGCAGGCATTGTCTCAGGTGCAGGAATTTCTTGGAGTTCCAGTGAAGAAGTTGTTCAGCAAGCATGTAAAGATCCATACTAGCCCCCTTCTGGACCTCGTCGATAACTGGCAGGATGTGCGTGAGATGCTGAACGGGACAGAATACGCTCATTTCCTTTATGATGCAGACTATGTCACCTGATGTCTTCTGATTAGATCAGGATCAAATGGGCCATATTGCAGTTTTCAACTATGCAACTTTTTTTTTACTCCTTTTGCCCTAACAAAAGCATAAGGTCGCTAGCGTTCTTTCTAGGCCGTAAGTAGTTGAAATGAAAGAAACCAAGATGTCAAAATAGATTTATTACTTAATTTCCCTCTTTTTGGCCCTTCGGAATGTGGGATTTTTTCCTTGGATCATATAATTTTTCTATGGAATTGAACTAATTCCTATAAAGTTTGTGTGCTGCATGCCAAGGGAGGCCTTAGATTTGTATATAGGATTTATTGAATTATATTAATATATAATTATAATATACTAAAATTATTTGGATATCACATGAGACATCTGCTATGAAAAATATCTGAGATTACTTCATAGCAACCTAGAAATGAAGAGTGTAGAACTTAAATATTTCGATTTGGTAAGAAATATCTAGATATTGGATAAGGATGAGAATATTATATAGCTACATATTTTGAATATAAGAGAGATGAAAGTTGTCATCCTAGAGATTATGAACAGTATAGATTGGGGTGCCTTTCCACCAAGATGGCAATGACTTGGGGTGCCATTTAGTCTTAACTATGTATAGGTACGTCATGATGAATCCTATCTAGCCACAGAAAAAAGTGTATTCTTGTATCAAGTTTACGCTATGAATAAATGTTTTCTTTTATAGAGAATCGATGTCCTGAGCATTCTTTTTTAGATAAGGATCCTGAGCATTCTTGTATCCAGTATACGCACACCATTCATTGGCATCTACACAGTATGTGTAAAAAATTTAGGCTAAGTGACTTATCACCGACAAACACAACCTATGCAATTCTAGTGGACCAAGACCTCTATTATACTAGTGACTAAAGAGAGACAATTAAGCAACACTAGAACGATAACCACCAAGAGGAATAAAAAAGACAACCTATCACACTACTCAATGGTAAGTAAATGCGGAATGTAAAGAGAAGTGTGAAGAGAATGCTCAGAGATGTTTTCCAAGTTTTCAGAAGGTTGGCATCTTCTTCTAATTCTCATTGGACCACTCCTATCAGAGACTTGGTCAATCTCAAAGCCTCACAAGCTCTAGAAGTGTATGAATGCTCTTTGTTACTCTCCTACTAGCATAAAAGATCTTCAATCTTGCGATGTACTCTCTTCTTGGTGTCTCTTGGTCTCTCACAAGTTTGCTGCACCAATTCAAACCTTAGGTACACTCCTCAAGGTCTCTCTCCACGATTTATATAGGATACCAACCATGAAATAACAATTGAAATATGATGTCATAAAGTTATCTACTTTTATCAGTTACCAGATTGTCCGGTGACTTTTCATACTAGACTGTCCGATGTACCACTAGACTATCCGGTGACTCTAGATTTCTGCACACCGACAAAACAACCTCTCTGAAATCTATTCCATATGACACCGGATTTTTCGGTGCATACCTTCATCAGGCTATCGAGTGACTCTCTCTTTTAGACTTCTAGAGACAACTTCTCAGGACTTCATCTCTATGGACACCGGACTGTCCAGTCTTTGACTATACCGGACCGTTCGGTGACTCTCCGGTTCTAGCTCCATAAAACATCTCTTTTAAATTCTTAACATCTAGCCCACCGAATTGTCCAATGACCTCACTGAATTGTTTAATGAGTGCTTCTGAAGCTGAAACTTGAGTCTTCATCTTCAACTTCATCCAGCTTGCTTTCTCTATGATCTTAAGTACCTTCTAAGGTTACTAAGAGTATTCATACCTCCTAACACTTGTATGACACAAGAGAAAATGACTTGACCCCCTTAATATTATCAACATTTGATAGGGGTTGAGGTGCCCGATCGTTCGGTGAGATGATAACTATCGATTTGGTGGAGTCGATCCTTATGATCCGACTACAAAGGAACAGGTCGTGTGCGCTTTAGCAATTGCAAAACTAACTCTGAATGGTTATTCATCTCACTGGAACAACAAGATCAACCTGATCACAAAGATCAATTCCTGCAAACAATTGAAGAACAAGCAAGAACAAGATAACCAGCACTGAATTGCTCGATGAAATATGAGTTCAATCTGAAAACGCAAAAGGTAGGGTTCCGATGGCAAGAAGACGGGCGGTAGTCGACACGTGCGACGGCAAAACTTCAATCTATCAAAACCCGAGTGTTTTTGGTGGTGGCTGATGCCTTTAGATAGGGTGGAGGACGACAAAAGGTTGCTGGGGTCATCCTCAAACCATAGGACACGTCTCTAATGGGCTCAACTTGATCATACACGGGCCAATGACCTAAGTTGGTGTGACGCAGCACCTTCTGTATTAAAATGACGATTGGCGTTGACTCCGATGTGATATGAAGGTGAGGCTGGATCCATTCAAAAGTCGACTTCGTGAACTTTTCAGAATGTACTTAAACACCCAAATTGGATTCCATATGAAGTCATTGTTTTCGTTGCAAGTTTATTCTATTTTGCAGTCCGAATCCACCGTGCAAGAATATTTTCATTGAAGTCCTCAGCAGAAGATATAATGTCGACATCATCTTCCCCCACTTGAATTAGAGTCGTCCTTGACTCAAGTTCAGATTGCAAAACCGCCATTCCACCATCCCCTCGTGAAATCATGAAAGGTGGTGGCCACCGGGGTATGTATGTGATCTCATCATCCTCCCTCACTTGATTTGGAGTCGTCCTCGACTCAAGATCAGAATTAAATCTCGCCACCCCACCGTGCCTTCTGGAAATATCAACTGGTGGAGGCCATGGGGGTATTCTGATGCAGTCATGTGGCGCAGGGAGGACACATAAGATATCATCATTCTCCCCTTCTTTATAGCAAACCGTTCTCAGCTTGATCCAGTGGTCCGCACATTTTCTTGTTGCCATATTGGGATGACTGTTGAGCACATAACCAAGCCGCAACAAAAAGTTATCCTGGTTGATGAGTTGCTCCTATTGATAGAACACAAAACTAGAGCAACTTTTCAATTTATTGTTAGTGTTAGTGCACGTCATTGTTTGATTCTGATTGTGCATTTTAAAACTGTGTTTCAGATTATAGCATACGAAGAATTTAGACCCTAAGAAATCTCAATATCGTCATAATTGCGAATTGCATTAATAACACAGTAGCCAAAACGTTGCAAGCTGTAATTCTGAAATAATCTCTTCTCCAAATAATTTAGGTTAAGAGGAACATCAAATTCAATATAACCTAGAGTTAAAGAAGATTTGAGCTAATGCAATGAAAAGATCTATTCTCAACATGTGTGTACTCAAGAACAACATTTTCAACTCTATGCACTAGTTGTGTTTTTGAGATTAAGAAACTTGTGCTAACAACTTGTTATAATCATAAGTGTAATGTGTAGTTCGTGACAAAGCATAAGCCAGTGGAGGCTCAACTAAGCATTGTAAAATACCAGCATGAACAATGGACAATTGCAATTCAGCAGAAGCAGCATGAGAGCATTTAGATGTGGTGAGGGACTCACAATATGTATCATGTTGCTTACCCTATATTGTAGTATGTACCACACAAGCATCATTATACATTATTTCAGCAACTAGCTCAACGTCCTCTTCAGCCTTATTCTCACTCTCCTACACGATGTTAGGCATAGGACAAAAAATAGAAGGGTTCTCGCTATCTAGTTGTACTATTTTAGTAAGAGATATAGTATCACACAACTGCTCTTTATCACATTTTCTTTGTCACAAAGGCATATCAGCAATACATTTCACAAATCTGTGATGCTGATTATGCATGCTTGAATTTTTAGATGATAAAAGTTGATTTTCAGCAAGCAAGCAAAAATGAGTGAGAGATTGAGTTGTAAGTTTGACAAATGAGCAACATTTCAATTTCAAAATTGAGACCTTGCATAAACTTACTAATTATATCTTTTTGACATTCATTTAGGCCACCAAACATGACACAAACCTTAAAGTCATGAAAGTATTCTTTAACAGTCATACTTTCTTACTTCATGTTGTCTAATTTGGCAAGCAAATGATCAACATAATAAGCAGAAATAAAAATATCTCTAAAATAAAGTTTAAATTCTTTCTAAGATTCTGGAACTTTATTGTGCCTACAAATATATTTTCATTCAAGCAAAGCACTTTCAGTCAAAACACTTGAGGCAATGTAAATCTTTTCTTTTTCAGACAAGTAATGTTCATCAAATTCTTTATCTATATTTAGCTCCTAATCAATATATGCATGAGGATCAAATTTTTGAGAAAAAGAAGGTATTGACGAATTGATCACATGCAAAATATCATCATTTACCTCATATTGAATCATCTGCACATCTTGGTGGGTGTGTAAACCACCAGCTTTCTTTTTCTTGATTGTGCCAATCATTGTTAGTAAACAGCATAACAAATTGACAACGAGATAGATTGTGTCCAACTCCGTTTCCCTCAAGCCTGCTCAACAAAGTTCTTACATGTTCTTACCAAATCAGCAGGGGTGATTTGCTACCAACGATGTCAACCAGCGAAGATTGGTGGCGATTGCCAGGGACACAAACTCTGTTTGCTGTTAAAATCTATGGAGCTAGAATAGTTTTACTTTATAGCAAAGATTAGCACAATCAAATCAGCAAATGCAAAGTTGAATAAATATTCAAGAATGATACAATGCTGGTCCTAGGCTAAACCCTGCTAGAGACTCGCGAGCCTAGACAGAAAGGTGGTCACACAAATGATATAAAAGGCTCAGGACTGTAGCAACTATAACTCACACCTTTTCTCTCTCTCTCTTTTTTTTGCCTTGACTCTTTTATTTCGTTTTCTGCTACTTCTTTTCTTTTTCTTATCCTTTCTTTTCTTTTCTTTTCTCTTTTTCTCTCCCTTTGTTTTTTTGGAAGGAATAAAAATAGAGATAAAGAAAAGGGCAGCTAGCAGATAGCAGATCTCTTTTGTGATTGCATTGCGCTCGGGTGAAATTTTTTGGTAAGTGTGAATCCGTTGAAAAGATAATATAGTGATCTTTCCAGATTGTGCAAAAATGTTACAAACAAACAACAGATCACAGATATATGTTTGTTTTCTTCCGCATCAAAATCTGTTACCTGAATCTATTTTTTTACAATAAACTCGGATCTGGATTGATAGCTTCCTTCTTTTGTAGATATGAGCTAAGAACGTGACAAGAACTCAAAATTCCAATGGATTAAATGCTGAGACCATCAACAAGATACGATGATGCACCACGGATTCAAAAATGCAATTACCAAAAAAAATGATGCACAGGCTCAAAAGTCTAGGACAGCGAGAATGATTAAAATTTTTTATTTGGCTTTTATGTGGACAGAGGGAATATGAACAAAACTACAGAAAAGAGGGGTAGATCTCACCGAGCAACTTGGAAGCTGATACCACTTGATAGAGGTTTGAGGTGCTCGATCTTTTGGTGAGATGATAACTATCGATTTAGTGGAGTCGACCCTCACCATCCGACTACAAATGAACAGGTCGTTTGCGCCTTAGCAATCGCAGAACCAACTCCGAATAGTTATTAACCTCGTTAGAACAGCAAGATCAATCTGATCATAAAGATCAATTCCTGCAAGCAATCGAAGAACAAGCAAGAATAAGATAACAAGCATTGAATTGCTAGATCAAATATGAGTGCAATCTAAAAACACAAAAGGTGACGTTCCGATGGCAAGAAGACAAACGGTCTAGTTGACACGCGCGCTGCAAGCGAAGTAGCAACGGCAAAACTTCAATCTATCAAAACCCGAGCATTCTTGGTGGCAGCTGAGGACTTTAGATAGGGTGGAGGATGACAAGGGGCTGCTAGGGTTGTCCTCAAACCCTAGGATGCGTTCCTAATAGGCTTAACTTGATACACGGGCTAACGACCCAAGTTGGGGTGACGCAGCACTTTCTATATTAAAATGACGATTGACACTGACTCTGATGTGATATGAAGGTGAGGTTGGATCCATTTGAAAGTAGACTTCATGAGCTTTCTAGATTGTGCTTAAACACCCAAATTGGATTCCATATGAAATCGTGGATTTCGTTGCAAATTTACTATGTGTGAATATTTTCATTGAAGTCCTCATCAGAAGATATGATGTTCATATTATCCTCTCCCACTTGAATTATAGTCATCCTCGACGCAGGTTCAGATTGCAAAACTAACACTCCACTATCCCCTCGTGAAATTACAAAAGATGGAGGCCACGGAGTATATATGTGATCTCATAATTCTTCCCCACTTGATTTGGAGTCGCCCTTGACTCAAGCTTAGATTTAAATCCTGCCACCCCACCGTGCCTTTTGAAAATCTCAAATGGCGGAGGCCACGGGGGTATTCTGATGCAGTCACATGGCGCAGCAAGGACACATAAAATATTATCATTTAGGTGCCCGATCTTTCAGTAAGATGATAAGTATCGATTTGGTGGAGTCGATCCTCACGATCCGACTATAAATAAACAGGTCGTGTGCGCTTTAGCAATCGTAGAACCAACTCGAATGGTTATTGACCTCATCAAAACAGCAAGATCAACCTGATCACGAAGATCAATTCCTACAAGCAATCGAAGAATAAGTAAGAACAAGATAAACAAGCACTGAATTACAAGATCAAATATGAGTTCAATTTGAAAACACAATGACAAGAAGACGGGCGGTCTAGTCGACACACGCGCTGCAAGCGAAGTAGCAACAGCAAAACTTCAATCTATCAAAATCTAAGTGTTCTTGGTGGCGGCTGAGGCCTTTAGATAGGCTAGAGAACGACTAGAGGGTGCTGGGGTCCTCTTCAAACCCTAAGACGCACCTTTAATGGGCTCAACTTGATACACGGGCCAACGGCTCAAGTTAGAGTGACGAAGCAACTTCTGTATTAAAATGATAATTGGCGCTGATTTCGATGTGATATGAAGGTGAGGCTGGATACATTCGAAAGTAGACTTCATGAGCTTTTCAGAATGTATTGAAACACCCAAATTGAATTCTATATAAAGTCATGGCTTTTGTTGCAAGTTTGTACTATTTAGCAGTCCTAATCCACCGTGTATGAATATTTTCATTGAAGTTCTCATCAGAAGATATGATGTCCACATCATCCTCCCCTGCTTGAATTAGAGTCGTCGTTGACTCAAGTTTAGATTGCAAAACCGCAACTCCACCATCCTCTTGTGAAATCATGAAAGGTGGTGGCCATGGGGGGTATGTATGTGAATAAGGGTTGAGGTTCTTGATTTTTTGGTGAGATTATAACTATCAATTTGGTGGAGTCAACCCTCACGATCCGGCTACAAACAAACATGTCGTGTGTGCATTAGCAATCACAGAACTAACTCTGAATGTTTATTCTAGAACAACAAGATCAACCTGATCACGAAGATCAATTTCTGCAAGAAATCGAAGAAAAAGATAACAAGCACTGAATTGCTAGATCAAATATGAGTTTAATCTGAAAACACAAAAGTTGGGGTTCTGATGGCAAGAAGACGGACGGTCTAGTCGACATGCACGCTGCAAGCGAAGTAGCGACTGCAAAACTTCAATCTATCAAAACCCAAGTGTTCTTGGTGGCAGATGAGGCCTTTAGCTAGGGTAGAGGACGACAAGGGGCTGTCGAGGTCGTCCTCAAACCCTAGGACGCGCCTCTAATGGACTCAATTTGATACACGGGCCAAGGGCCCAAGTTGAGGTGACACAGCACCTTCTGTATTAAAATGACGATTGCGCTGACTCCGATTGATACGAAGGTGAGGCTAGATCTATTCGAAAGTAGACTTCATTAGCTTTTTAGAATGTATTTAAACACCCAAATTGTATTACATATGAAGTAGTGAATTTCGTTGCAAGTTTGTTCTATTTTGCAGTCCGAATCTATTATGCGTGAATATTTACATTGAAGTCCTCATTAGAAGATATGATGTCCACATTATCCTCCCTCACTTGAATTAGAGTCATCCTCGACTCAAGTTCAAATTGCAAAACCGCCACTCTACCATCCTATCGTGAAATTATGAAAGGTGGTGGCCACGGGGGTATGTATGTGATCTCATTATCCTCCCTCACTTGATTTGAAGTCATCCTCAACTCAAGCTCAGATTTAAATCCTGCCACCCCACTGTGCCTTCTGGAAATCTCGAATGGTGGAGGCCATGGGGGTATTCTGATGCACTCACGTGGCCCAGCAAAGACACATAAGATATCATCATTGAGGTTTCCGATCTTTTGGTGAGATGATAACTATCGATTTGGTGGAGTCGACCCTCACGATCCAACTACAAACGAACAGGTCATGTGCGCCTTAGATATCATAGAACCAACTTCGAATGGTTATTGACCTCGTCAGAACAGTAAGATCAACCTGATCACGATGATCAATTCCTGCAAGCAATCGGAGAACAAGTAAGAACAAGATAAACAAGCACTAGGTGAGGTTCTGATGGCAAGAAGACGGGCGGTCTAGTCAACACACGCGCTGCAAGCGAAGTAGTGACGGCAAAACTTCAATCTATCAAAATTCGAGTGTTCTTGGTGGCGGCTGAGGCCTTTAAATAGGCTAGAGAATAACTAGGGAGTTATGGGGTCATCCTCAAACTCTAGGACGCGCCCCTAATAGGCACAATTGGATACAAGGGTCAACGGCCCAAGTTGGGGTCACGAAGCACCATCTATATTAAAATGAAGATTGATATTGACTTCGATGTGATATGAAGGTGAGGCTGGATCCATTTAAAAGTAGACTTCATGAGCCTTTTCGAATGTACTTAAACACCCAAATTGAATTCTATACGAAGGCATGGCTTTCGTTGCAAGTTTGTACTGTTTTGTAGTTCTAATTCACCGTGTGTGAATATTTTCATTGAAGTTCTCATCAGAAGATATGAAATCCATATCATCATCGCCCACTTGAATTAGAGTCGTCTTCGACTCAAGTTCAGATTGCAAAACCGCCACTCCACCGTCCTCACGTGAAATCATGAAAGGTGGTGGCCACAGAGGTATATATGTGAATAGGGGTCGAGGAGCTCGATCTTTCGGTGAGATGATAACTATTGATTTGGTGGATTCGACCCTCACTATCCAACTACAAACAAACAGGTTATGTGCGTCTTAGCAATCATAGAGCCAACTCCGAATGGTTATTGACTTTACTGCAATCGCAAGATCAACCTGATCACGAAGATCAATTCTTGCAAGCATTCGAAGAACAAGTACGAACAAGATAAACCAGCAATCATAGAGCCAACTCCGAATGGTTATTGACTTTACTGCAATCGCAAGATCAACCTGATCACGAAGATCAATTCTTGCAAACATTCGAAGAACAAGTACGAACAAGATAAGCCAGCATTGAATTGCTTGATCAAATATGAGTTCAATATGAAAACACAAAAGGTGGGGTTACAATGGCAAGAAGATGAACGGTCTAGTCGATACACGCGCTGCAAGCGAAGTAGCGACGACAAAACTTCAATCTATCAAAACTCAAGTGTTTTTGATGGTGGCTAACGTCTTTAGATAAGGTGAAGGACGACAAGGGGCTGCTCGGATCGTCCTCAAAGCCTAGGACACACCTTTAATAGGCTCAACTTGATACACAAGCCAACGGCCCAAGTTGAGGTGACGCAGCATCTTCTGTATTAAAATGACAATTGGCGCTGGTTCTGATGTGATATGAAGGTGAGGCTGGTTCTATTCAAAAGTAAACTTCATGAGGTTTTCAGAATATACTTAAACACTCAAATTAGATTCTATATGAAGTTGTGGCTTTCATTTCAAATCTGTTCTATTTTACAGTTCAAATCTAGCGTGCGTGAATATTTTCATTAAAGTCTTTATTAGAAGATATGATATCCACATCATCCTCCACTTGAATTAGAGTCATCCTCGACTCAAGTTTATGTCACTCCACCATCTCCTCATGAAATCTTGAAAGGTGAAGATGCAAGAAAACATACTTCATCCGGTTTAAAATATTGAAACTTTTGAATTCTTAGATCAATTTTGACCATTTTTTAATTTAAAGATATGATTAATATATTATATTTTATTATAATTTACTTAATTATTAATGTTATTTCAAACACAACTAATAATCCGATATGTTTGAATAATTTTTTTAATAAGACGGATGATCAAAATTGATGTTGAAATTTCAACAGTATCAATATTTTTAAAATCCAAGAGATTATCACTATCGCTACTACTTAAAAAAGCTGAATTTTTTTTATGTACATAGAGTAAAATGTTCTCAACAGAGATGAGTTAGACTACATACACACGAAAAATACACCTAATATTATTTTTTTTTTACAAATCTGATGGATAAAATCTCTCTACAGACATGACTTACAAATCTAACGGATGAGCTCTTTTGGATCTCTAGATTTTGGGCTCACACGAACCATTGTTAGTTAACAAAATATAACTACCCGAAACAAATATATAAGATCCAAGAAAAGCAGTTTTGAGATGTTGAACTCCACGCTGCGGATGGATTCTGTTTGTTTGTTGCGGTATTTTTATCTATCTTCTCTGTCTTTTTTTTCAAAAGGCTGGCCGCGATGGTTGTAGGGTGTTGTGCGCTGCAGAAAGGAACAACAGAGTTATTCTTAAAAATTAAAAAAGAAGCAACAGAGTTGTGTATTTTATTTGGCTCGGGTTTGAGTTCACTTGGATGAAAATTCATTCCGAATTCAGGAAAATAAAATCAATCAGGGCCATTCCGTGACATCGTAAAAGGTGTTAACTCGTGTGTTGGTAATTAAGAAGGATTAGGAAATTGAACATTATTTTCATATCCTGTACATAAGAAAGGAAGGGCGTCTCTATCTTTACTCTTTAAAAATCATAGTTTTTTTTTCTACGTAAACACGATAAAATATCTCTAACAGAGATGAGTTAGACTATGTACATACAAAAAATGTACTTAAAATTACTTTTTTTTTACAAATTTAATGGTTAAAATCTCTTTATAGATACGTCTTACAAATCTAACAGATGAGCTTTTTTGGATCTTCTAAATTTTGAGTCCACACAGACTATTGTGAGCTAACAAAACATAACTATCCAGAACAAATATATGAGATCCAAAGATAATTGTTAAAAAACGAAACAAATTTAATATCAATATATTATTCTTAAATTAATATTTTTTATGCTAACGCACTGGTATGCGGACTAGTAATATATAAAAACCACTCCTTAGTACCTCGGTTTTGCTCGTCCCAATTTACTTATTATTCTTGCATTCTAAGACACAATTCTCTATTCTCAATATATTTAGCTCTATATTTTTTTTTATTTTTAGTGCATATCAATTTTTTCGTCCCTCCTTATTACTTGCTATTTTGAGTCTAGGCACATAATTTAAAGAGGATGGAAAATCGCGATATACTATGAATGAGGAAGAGAAAAATAGGTAAGATAGACATGTATTCGAAAAAAGAAAAAATTATATTAAAAAATGAGAAAGAGAAATAAATAGGAAAACCTTGAGAACTAACAAATAATATGGGACGAAGGGAGTATTTTATTTATTTTTCTTATTATCTACTATGTTCTATTAATTTAGAAATAAAATAAATTTTGATGTTAAAAGTCAGCAGCAAATTGAAGGAACAAAAACCATGTCGGTATTTCATAATTCATAAATACTCCCACCGTCCCAAATGATTGACGTTTTACTATTCAATTTTTGTCCCAGTTATGTGACGCTGTCACCTCCTGAGGACGCACTGCTATGTCACTGGCGCATGTAAAATGCATTCGGTGAGCTCTCAGTTCGTCCCCCGCATCAAGCTCCGACGCGTCCCCGATGTCCACTGCGACGAGCTCCATAGGCCACAGCTTCTGCCTCCCCGCGACCTCCAGCCTGGCCTCCATGCCCCCCGAGGACAAGCTCCACCTCCAAGCGACCTCCAGCCTAGCCTTCAAGTTCCCTGCGTTGAGCTCCACCTCCAAGCGACCTCCACACCCCTGCGATGAGCTATCCTTCTGGTGACCTCCGGCCATGCCTCTGTTGCCATACTCCAGCGCATCACCAAGATTATCTCTTCTGCTTGCTAATTTAATTTATTTAGCTTGCACGGTCCAGCAATTTGTTAGGCGGACGTGTGTTTGTGGAACTCGTCGCATGCATGTTCATGCGGGAGTGCGTCCAAGTCTTGCGCGGCCGGTAAATAAACTAGTGGCCATGCTCGGTCAGCTGGTATACGTGCCGCGCATGTAGGGCAGATTAGCTGCTATGTTTAGCACTTTGTTTCCTTTAAATAGCCGAGCAATTAACGAGAAAGTAAGTCAGTTCCTAGCTGCACAAAACTTCTGTCGTCGCGTCTCCATCTGTGCAAGTGCTCCGTCTCAACGCCGGCAACAAACGCCGGTTAACTCCGACATTTGGTATCAGAACGAGTACGTTCCCGGGCTGCCATGTCGGCACCTGGACGCCAGCAGCAGACTGGTGACCGCCCCCGTCGCCGGTCTGTGACGCCTCCGCCGCGCCGGCCACGCTATCGCCAAGGGCAAGTCGTCATCGAGCGCGTCGTCGAGAGATCAACGCAGGGACTGGTCTGACCAATGCTCACCCGCACCAATTACACGGAGTGGTCGCTGGTGATGCAAGTCAACCTCCAGGCGGCGGAATTGTGGGACATCATCGAGTTCGGCACATCCCACTACAGCGACGACAGGAAAGCTCTGGCTGCGATCATTCGATCCGTGCCGCTGGAGATGCATGCAGGCCTGGCCACCAAGGCGTCTGCGCAGGAGGCGTGGGCATCGATCCGCGATCGGCGCGTCGGCGTGGAGCGCGTCAGGGAGGCCAACGCTGAACGTCTTCGCCAAGACTTTCGCGACATCGCCTTCAAGCCCGGCGAGACGGTGGAGGACTTCTCGCTCCGCATCAGCACCATGGCGACGGAGCTGCGTTCACTCGGCGACACCATCACCGACAAGGAGGTCGTCAAGAAGATGTTGCACTCCGTTCCCACCAATCTTGAGCAGGTAGCAATTTCAATAGAGACTCTACTTGACTTGAACAGCATGTCGATCGAAGAGGTCACGGGCCGCTTGCGCGCCGTCGAGCAACGCAAGAAGGGCTCGGCTGCCCCCGCCAAGGACAACTCTGGCCGCCTTCTTCTCACAGAGGAGGAGTGGATGGCCTGGCTCAAAATCCGTGACGGTAGCTCCAGCTCCTACTCCGGCAAACAGCGCGGCGGTGGCAGAAGCCGTGGCCGTGGTCGCGGCAATGGTGGCCGTGGCGAGAAGGCCGCATCCGTGGGCAACGCGCGCGATGCCACTCGCGACGACAAGTGCGGCTACTGTGGCAAGATGGGCCACTTCGAGCGAGATTGTCGCAAGAAAAAAGGGAGGCGCAGGCCCATGCGGCCCAAGTCGATGACGATGAGGAGCTGGCCCTACTCATGGTCCGCGGTGTCGTCGTCATCAACCCCGCGACGCCGAACACTCCGCCACCACCAAGCTCACCGGAGATCGTCGAGGCAAAAGTGTTTGCCCAGCTTGTGCCACACCAGGACCGCGACCATCGACAATGGATCCTCGACTCCGGCGCCACCAATCACGTGACCGGGGCGAGGAGCGCCTTCTCCGAGCTGGACGTCGCGATCCGCGGCTCTGTGCGCTTCGGGGATGGCTCGGTGGTGGAGATCGAAGGCCGCCGCACAATCATCTTCACCTGCAAGAACGGAGAGCACCGCGCGCTAACGGGGGTGTACTACATCTCTCGTCTGAAGGAGAACATCGTCAGCCTTGGCCAACTCGACGAGGCAGGTTGCCGCGTGGAGATTGACTCCGGTGTTCTTCGCATCTGGGACCAGTCGTGGCGTCTGCTCGCCCGAGTGCGTTGCTCGACGTCGAGGCTCTACCACCTGGAACTCAACATTGGACGACCCGTGTGTCTGTCCGCACGCGGCGACGAGAAGGCTTGGCGGTGGCACGCAAGGTTCGGCCACATCAGCTTTCAAGCCCTGCGCCGCCTCGCCCAGAAGGAGATGGTCCGTGGCTTGCCACCCGTGAACTAGGTGAACCAGCTCTGCGACAGCTGTCTCGCCGGCAAGCATCGCTGTGCGCCATTCCCTGAACAAGCACGTCGCCGGGTGTCCGATCTTCTCGGTCTCATTCATGGCGACCTCTGTGGACCTATTAGCCCCACCACTCCAAGCGCAAATAGGTATTTCTTGTTGCTTGTTGATGACCTGAGTCGGTATATGTGGATCCGTCTTCTGTCCAGCAAAGATGAAGCGCCATCAGCCATCAAGAACTTCCAAGCTGCCGTGGAGGTGGAGTCCGGGAAGAAGCTCAAGGTCCTCCGCACCGATCGGGGGGGGGGGGGGGGGGGGTTCCCCCCNNGGGGGGGGGGGGGGGGGGGGGGAGTTCACCTCCGTGCAGTTCGGCGAACACTGTGCGGAACAAGGCGTCATGAGGCAGCTCACCGCCCCCTACTCTCCGCAGCAGAACGGGGTGGTTGAGCGTCGCAACCAGAGCGTGGTGACCATGGCGCGCTGCATGCTCAAGGCGAAGGGACTCCCTGGTTTCTTCTGGGGAGAAGCGGTGTCCACCGCAGTCTTCATCCTCAACCGCGCGCCGACTCGAGCTCTCGATGGAAAGACCCCGTACGAGGTGTGGCACGGGGACAAGCCAGCGGTGCACTACCTCCGCACGTTCGGCTGCATTGCGCACGTCAAGAACACGCGGCCGAATCTCAAGAAGCTCGACGACCGCAGCTCGCCGACAGTCTTCATCGGCTACGAACCAGGCTCCAAGGCGTACCGCTGCTATGACCCCGTCGCCAAGCGCGTGATCATCTCGCGGGACATCGTCTTCGACGAGGGCGGCCAATGGCGCTGGCAGGACGCCGACAACACCAATGACGCCGTGCCTGAGCCGTTCGTGATTGAGTATGCCATCGAGACCATGGTGGTCCCAACAGATCCGGCGCCCTCGACGCCATTGCCAGCGTAAGCACCACCACATACGCCTCCTGCGCCCCCACTGCCGGAGGCAGAGCCGCCGGAGTTTGTGTCTCCACCTGGGGATGACGAGCTAGACCTCGACGTCGACCACGACGACGATGCGCCTCTACGGTTCCGCAACATTGACAACATCATCGGCAATGCTCCAGTGCCTGGTCTTGCGCCCAGGGTGCTTGATCAGGAGCTGTTCTTCACCTCCGCAGATGAGCCTGCGACGTTTGCTGAAGCAGAACAAGAGGAGTGATGGCGCCAAGCAATGCAGGAAGAGATGCGGTCCATAATCGACAACAAGACCTGGGAGCTCGCCATGCTCCCGCCCGGGCACAAGGCGATCGGGCTCAAGTGGGTCTTCAAGGTGAAGCATGACGAGAACGGCGATGTCGTGCGGCACAAAGCGCGTCTGGTGGCGAAGGGCTACGTGCAGCGTGCCGGCATAGACTTCAATGAGGTCTTCGCTCCGGTGGCGCGCATGGAGTCTGTGCGGATGATGCTCGCGCTGGCCGCACACGGCGGCTGGGAAGTCCACCATATAGATGTGAAGAGCGCCTTCCTCAACGGCGAGCTCGCAGAGGAGGTCTACGTCGCCCAGCCTCCTGGTTTCGTGATCAACGACAGCAAGCACAAGGTACTTCGCCTCCGCAAAGCTCTCTACAGTCCTCGCCAGGCCCCCAGAGCCTGGAACGCCAAGCTAGATGCCTCTCTGGTGACACTCGGCTTCCTGAGGAGCGCCTCCGAGCACGGCGTATACACTCGGAGCAGAGGAGGAACGCGGCTGGTAATCGGCGTCTACGTCGATGACTTGATCATCACGGGCACCAGCCAGGAGGAGATCATGGCGTTCAAGCTCGAGATGAAGAAGCTGTTCAAGATGAGCGACCTCGGGCTATTGTCATACTATCTCGGCGTTGAGGTGAACCAGAGAGGCAACGGCATCACTCTGCGACAGTCTGCATATGCGAGCAAGTTGTTGGAGCGCAGTGGACTTTCTGATTGCAATCCTAGCCTGACGCCCATGGAGCAGAGACTAAAGTTGAGCAAGGACACCAAAAGTCTGCCGGTGAATGCCACGGAGTACCGGCGGATCATCGGTGGACTCCGGTACCTTCTGCACACAAGGCCTGATCGTCGCGTCTCCATCTGTGCAAGTGCTCAAACGCCGGTTAACTCCGACAGCCTCCACTTCCCCTGAGATGAGCCCCACCTCCCGGCGACCTCCAGCCTAGCCTCCACGCCCCACTGTGATGAGCTCCTCTTCCATCGACCTCTGGCCATGCCTCCACACTCCCGGCGAGGCAGCGAGCTCGAGCCCACAACTCGCTCATGACAAGCTTCCAGGCGAGAGGGCCGGATGGGGGAAAAAGCATTCATTAAAGGCAGCAAAGTAATTTAATCTGCACCTTGTTTTCAATAAATTTTCATAAAATATCAGTTTTTTTTGGGACAAAGGAGTA
>BCLF01000128.1:5936-18490 GCA_001602275.1 Zoysia japonica
TTGTTTGGTAGTAGTATATATGTAGACACAATATCTGCTTCAGCATCTGATCTTTGATCACTGAATTTATGTGGAAACTCTATCCGATGAGTTGTAAGTGTAGATGGCTTGCTGCAATAATAGAAGGCGTTAAATGGGCCTAGCGCGTAATAAACTTACAACGAGCTAGTTTGGTAAGAATTTAATTTCTAACTACGAATTAATAGGCATATGGAAATTGAATAGAAAAAGATCCTACAACAGCTAGTAGTTAATATATAATTATTTTTTTAATCTCTTATCTTTAAGGACGTTACACAAAATGGTGAAACCAGCATAGAGGACATGTCTGGACCTCCCGCATGTTGTAAGGCCGAAAAATAATCACATATTTTATTACTAATTGCCAATAATAATGTAGCAATCATACGAACCAACTAATTGAAATCCCATCAGATTACTTCAGCAGGGAGGCTTGCTCGGACTGTGGTACAGCAGGGTATATGTTGGCACTTCTTCAGCAGGATTGCACGTTGGACTGGGTGAATGGGATGTGACTGTATAAACTTTGGTTGCAGTATTAATCATAGTCACAATATTTTTTCCTTGTTTCTCAAAAAATGTAAGAATTATATAGGACTACTTTTGTCCGAACTATATATGTTTGTTAGCGGTTTCCTAGCAGTTTATTAACAGCAGAGACTTGTTGGTTGCCTCTCTCTCTCTCTCTCTCTCTCTCTCTCTGCTTCTATTGCTTCATGAGACTAGAGAACTTGTGGTGTCATTTCCGCACAAAGCATAAAGATCCATCTAATAGTATGTTCGAATTAGAGAAAAATACAAAAATGTTTAGCTCATGCTAGTGAACCTGCAAATAGAAATCCTCTCACCGATTTGACATTATACATAGCGACTCTTGTTTTTAAATAGAAACGAATTTTAAATATTATCACTACTTCAATCATTGTGCCTTGTAACTTGCTATTCTTTAGTTACTCGCCTCAAGATGGAAGTAAACAACTCCCGTTTCTCACAGGAGCACAACTGTACTCCACCGGCATATTGATTGCTCGGTGACACCTAGTTTATTACCCGCTCGTGCTCTGAGTTTGAGTTTGGCATTATAATGCTGCAGTAGAATTTGGTTTCTCTCCTCCCATGCATACTCTCACAGATGTGGTGAATTCTCACTGGCCCTTGATTCTATGTGGACCTAGCTAGAGTGATACGGAAGAATGTCCAATGAGAATCCACCACGTCATGGGAATACGAATGGAAGGAGGCTGCAGGAGGAGAGGAGCCACGTCCGCTGCAGTGAGGTGGGTAAGATTTCAAAATTTGATATGGATTATGGCTCCCACAATTGTTCCTGATGCCTACCATACCTCTCATGTACATTACACTTGCAGCATGTTAGAAAACATGCATGAGGATGGTAAGAACAATATCTGGGAGCTTATGTCTGATAGTATATATGTAGGCACAGTATCTTCAGATTCTGATCTTTGACCATTGATTATATATATTTTTTATGATGCTCATCATTATGTGAAAAATATTAACTTGCTGCAAAAACAGAAGGGCGTTAAATAGGCCTAGCGAGTAATAAACTATACAACAAGCTAGTTCTGTAAAAAATTAATTTATGAGTACAAATAGCCATATGGAAACTGAATACAAAAAGATCCTACACCAGCTATCAGTCAATCTATAACTATTTTCAAGCTAATTGTTCTTCAGGAACAAAAAAAACATATGGTGCAACCAGCACACAGGACATATCTAGATCTCCAGCATGTTGTAAGGCCAAAAATTAACCACATCTTTTATCAATTGCCAGTAATAATGTAGAGGTTTGTTATTGTTCTTGAGAGGTACTAGAAGGTAGGTCCTTATCAATTAATCAAAGCTATTGATTTTTAAAAATTAATATCATATCCACTATTTTTTTACTTAGTTTACAACTTTTTAATAGGTACATCTCGATTTTTTACTGTTAGATCTAATCTGATGAATAGTTATTATTAACTTCAATCATCTGAGACCTCAATAACGCAATCGTACGAACCAACATTGAAATCCCAGCAGCACTTCAGCAGAGAGCCTTGCTCGAACTGTAGCAGAGTAGGATGCTCCATGTTGGTGCTTCTTTGGCAGAACTGCACGTTCGACTGGGTGAATGAGATGGGGCTGTTTATTAAACTTGTGTTTTTTTAAATCAATCTCATATTATTTTTCTTGTTTCTCAAAAAATGCAGGAAGGATATACCGTTTTTGCTGAACAAAGAGAACTGTGTTCACTTCTTGCTGATTTTGACTTTATCACAGTTCCAACTCTCTAACGAACAGTTCTGCTGCCGGGTAGTTATATGCTTGAGAGTTTTTCTCTCCAGGCCTCGTGACACATGACAGTAGTTCCAGTTACAGAGATAAAGGGCGAGACCTGTGCTCCGGCGGCGTGCATGCATGAAGTTGGCGGATCAGTTTCAAGAAGCACCAACTCTATTCATGTATGGGTGTCTTATAATATCTCCCACTTTCTTGAGGCCGTTTGTCATATTGGTGCTGATAAATAGTCAGCATTGCACAGAAGTTATGTTGCCGAAGCTCTAGAGTTCAGCCAACTGAGAGAGAGAGAGAGAGAGAGAGAGAGAGAGAAGCTTTAGAGTTCAGTCCTGGCAAACTGAAGTGTCTGGCCCTTCGTTCAGGAACTACAGTAATCGTTTAGTGGCAACCACAGGCATGTTAGACCGCAAAATAGAAATGGGAGTAACTGGGAATGCAAGCTAAACGTTTCTGAGCGTTGTTGTAGTGCATAATACTCTATGTAGCAAACCAGCTAGAACAAGTGGTGGCACTTGATTGGCAGAAATAATGTGGAATATAGCCACCCAAGGTTACTGAATTATGTGGTTTCTTTCTCTAAGAAAAAAAAAATATATATATATAATTACTAAGTATGTATTAAAACTATTTTGTTGATAATATATAAATAAGAGAGCTGTATATATCTGTTTTAAAAGGGATTAGCTATTACTCTATCCGATTTTAAAATATTAACACTATTAACTTCTAACATCAACTTTCACTGTTCGTCTTATTCAAAAGTATGATAAACATAATATATTTTGTTATAAGTTGTTTTATCATTAGTGATATTTGAAACAATATGATTAATAACTTTACACATTTAAATACTTTTTAAAAATAAGACGAAGAGTTAAAATCGGTGTTAGAAGTCAACAGTGTCAATATTTAAAATCGAAGAGAGCACATGCATAATGGTGTCATCAACTCGTCACAACACATGGTTAGATGATTATGTTGTGTTTACACGTACTTGTGCGTTAAATGTCCAGGGAGATAGAAATGTGGCAGTATAATCATGAACAAATCAAGAATTTCCATCTAAACACTAAAAAATTATTCTGCAAAAGATTCTAGTAAGTATAATATTGGTGGCCCGGGGAAAGGTTTCTGATGGCAGCTAGGAATTGCTTGCTCCAAAACATTAGTGAGGGACGGCCAACAACCCCTCCGTCACTTCTCTCCCCCTCCATCATGACTGCGACAACACTTCTGTAGTTATTCGCGTTAATGAGAATAGGCAGTGCTCTCGGTTTTCAGAGAAAATTGTCGGGATCATGTACCCCAGGTACCTGACAGAAGGATCGGGGGTCAGGCGGTCAACGAGTTCCGACCCTTCCCAACGATGATCTACGGCGGTCACGACTTAGCCGCACAGGCACGCAAAGACCCCGGCCTCCGAAGCCGACCCCCGTGGAGCGACCCCGGAGGGTAGGTACCGCGTTATGGTACATTTACTCTGGCGACCAACTGCCATCCGTCCTGACGGGACGGGACGAGCTTCACCACGGCGACACTCCAGCAGAAAGCTGCGACGGCTGCCGGACAAGACATGACAGTACTGTAGCCAGCACAGTGACGCCGGACGAGCATCACTGTACCTGCCGCTGTGCACGATACGACGGGTTACTATCGCGCCTAGACGGAACGAAATGACGACGACGGCGACGGAAGAGCCCACCTGTCGACGAGACAGCAGGATCGTGCGGGACCCACTACTTGTAACCCCAAGGCCCCTCCTATATAAAGGGAGGCCCGGGGGACGATAGAAAAGAACAACTACAACCTCACAAAACAACAGTCTCACACACACGAACACGAAAGACAAAACCGTGAGCTCCCTTAGAACCTAGGGTCTTTGCATCCTTCCGAGCAAGCACCCTAGCTCTCTCATGTTCCGGATCCTCCCGTAAATAGAGGATCCTCGCCCTTGTAATATCATCAACGAGATAATCCGTCCTCTGGACGTAGAGTATTACACCTCTTGTGGTGGCCCGAACCAGGTCAAAATTTCCTTGAGTCTTCCTCAGACTAGACCGCATCGAACACCGAAGGCGCACCGTACCCTCGATCGTATATTTACTGTGCCGGTGGCCAGGTAGGGGGGTTTCTCTTTTGGTGTGCTCTCGCATTGGTTTTTCGACGGCCTCCTACTTTGCTGTCATGGGAGACATTTCGGTCTCCCACCTCCGCTTCGGGGGCTTCACGGTCGCCGTCTCCGAAGATGGCGGGTCGTGGCAAGTCTCCACCTTCGCCTCTGGGCAGGCTTTTCGCTTCGGCAGCCTGAGCTTCGTCGCAAATAAAGGTGGTAAGCTGCGCCCACAGCCTCTCTGAAAGAAGCGTCGGAGACGCCGGAGCCATCGCGTGCTGGGGCATGACCCGTCGAGGGAGTGCCTCACTATCCACGCCCCGAAGAACGCGGAACCGGCGACCCCAGGCAACACGCCGTCGGGTGCCAACCTGTCCCTGCGTCCCACGGTGGACGCCGCCGGACAAGTCTGGTCGCCCCCGGGACCCACTGTCAGCCCCGAGCTGAGGGGTAAAGCCATAGCCGGGCCCAGCGATGCGGCGCGGGCCCGGGGACGGTCCACCCATCAGCAGCTCGCAGCTGGAGAGCCCCCAACCTTCGATACCCCGCTCGAGAACCTCGCGGCGGCAGCGTGCATCCTCAACGAGACCGCTGCCCCCGAGGACCCAGCGCTGAGGGAAGTGTACAACCGCGTACGCTTCTACCTCGGCAGCGCGCTTCAACGACCAGAAGCGTCTCTCCGACCTCAGCAGTCGGAGACAAAAAGCAGCCGCCGGTCCCAGGATCGGCGGAGCTCGGCGCGCGACAGCCCGGTCGAGGAACGGAACCCTCGACACCAACCAGGGTCGGTCCTCCCGCAACTCGGCCCCAACCACGACGCCCGCGGCATCATCGACGCCAGACGCCAGGCGAGGAGCGAGCTCCGCATTGAGTCTCGGCGGAGACGCTCCCGCGACCGCTACTATTGACGCGGCTCCCTCGACTCCAGGAGCCCGAGTCCTGATGGGGTCGGACCCAGAGCGTTCGGATCGCTCATCCGGCACGCGAAATTCCCGCAGAGATTTCGCGCCCCGACCACCATCGGCCGCTACAACAGGGAGACGAACCCCGTCCATTGGCTCGAGGACTACCGCCTCGCCTGCAGGACCGAAGGGGCGGACGACCTGTTTGCCATCCAGTACTTGCCGCTCTTCCTCACCGACTCAGCCCGAGGGTGGCTCGAACACCTCCCCGAGGGCTCCATCCAAGACTGGAGCGACCTACGCCGAATCTTCGTCGACAACTTCCAAGGGACCTATACGCGTCCAGGTAACTCCTAGGACCTCAAGAATTGCAAGCAAAGGCCCGGCGAGTCGCTCCGAGACTACATCCAGCGCTTTTCACGAAAGCGCAACGAGCTCCCCAGCGTCAGCGACGCCGACGTCATCAACGCCTTCACCTGCGGCACGACGTCCAAGGCGCTCGTCCACAAGTTGGGTCGGAGGAATCCTCGGACAGCCCGGGACCTCCTCGACATCGCCACAACCTTCGCCACCAGAGAAGAGGCCGTGCAGGCTAACTTCGACCGAGGTCGGGCGAAGGACGAAAGGTCGAGGAGCGGCCATCGGGGAGACCGACCCTCCGACCGGTCCGCAGACCGCCGCAACGAGCGGGGTGGCGGTAGCTCGAGCCGCAAGAAGGGCAAGGGTCGGCATGACGATGACGACTTCGTGGCCGCCGCAGAACACCCGGCCCGACCTCCGACCAAAAAACCGGCTAACCACGACGGCCACTTCGACAGGATGCTCGATCGGCCCTGCCCCAATCATTCTATGCCGGTCAAGCACACCCTCCGAAATTGCCACCTGGCGAGGAGGTTCTTCAGGAACGGACTCCAGGCCGACTCCTCGGCAGCCAAGACCAACCCTCAGATCAAGGGCGCCGAGGAAGACGAGGGTACGGCTTTCCCCGAGCCGGAGGACTGCCTCATGATCTTTGGCGGCCCCGCGGCCTACTGCGAATCCCGCGGCCGCCAGAAGAGGACCTGGCGCGAAGTTAACGCTGCCGAGCTAGCGGTCTCCCGCTATCTCAAGTGGTCAGAGGCTCCGATCACCTTCGATCGGGCCGATCACCCGGACCTCGTCCCGCAGCCCGAGCGCCTCCCGTTGGTGCTCGACCCCATCGTCGGCTCCGTGCGCCTGTCGAAGGTGTTCATGGATGGAGGGAGCGCCCTCAACATCCTCTTCGCCGACGCCTTCCGGGCGATGAAGCTGACGGAGGCCGACCTCCGTCCGACCCACGCCCCGTTTCACGGAGTCGTCCCCGGGGGCTACGCGACGCCCCTCGGTCAGATCACGCTCCCGGTCACATTCGGCGACCGGAGCAACTTTCGGACCGAGTCCCTCACCTTCGAGGTGGTCGACTTCACCGGCGCCTACCACGCCATCCTGGGTCGGCCATGCTACGCGAAGTTCATAGCCATTCCCAGCTACGTCTACCTGAAGCTGAAGATGCCCGGGCCGAAGGGCATCATCACGGTCTCGTCGCGCTTTCACCACGCTCTAGCATGTGAGCAGGAAAGCTTCGAGCTGGCCGCCGCCAGATCGGGCCCGGCTCGGCTGGACGCAATTCGCAAAGCAGAAGGGTCGGACCCGGCGCTCCCTTCGAAACCCGCGTCGTCGACATCCTTCAAACCCGTCAACGACTCCAAGGTGGTTGCTCTCGACCCCGCCGACCCCTCCACGGGGGCCAGGGTCGGGACAGCGCTTTCCAGCGAATAGGAAAGCCCGCTCGTCGACTTTCTCATCCGGAATCGGGACGTCTTCGCCTGGGCATCATCGGACATGCCCGGCATTCCGAGAGAAGCACCGAGCACTCCCTCGGCATCATCGCGGGCTCTCGCCCGTCAAGCAGCGACTCTGCCGTTTCGACGACGAGAAGCGCCGAGCCATCGGGAAAGAATTGACGAAGCTTCTGCATGCTAAGTTTATTAAAGAGGTCTACCACCCCGAGTGGTTAGCCAACCCTCTAATGGTGAAAAAGAAGACCGGGCAATGGAAGATGTGCGTTGACTACACAAGCCTCAACAAGGCCTGCCTCAAGGACTCTTTCCCTCTCCCGCGCATTGATCAGGTGGTGGACTCGACCGCCGGGTGCGAAACCCTGAGCTTCCTCGACGACTACTATGGGTATCACCAGATCTCCATGCGTGAGTCCGACCGGCCGGCCACGTCCTTCATCACGCCCTTCGGTTCCTTCTGCTACATCACCATGCCATTCGGGCTCAAAAACGCCGAGGTCACGTACCAACGCTGCATGCAGAAGTGCTTCCACGACCAGCTGGGTCGGAATCTGGAGGTCTACGTCGACGACATCGTCATCAAGACCCGACGGACCTCTGACCTCGTCCAAGACCTAGAAGAGACCTTCGCAAACCTCCTGCGCTATCGGATCAAGCTGAACCCCGAAAAATGCGTTTTTGGGGTCCCCTCGGGCAAGCTGCTCGGCTTCGTCATCTCCGAGCGTGGGATCGAAGCAAACCCCGAGAAGATCTCCGCGATCCTCAAACTCGGGCCGATCGGCAACGTAAAAGGCATCCAGAAACTGACCGGATGCTTGGCGGCCCTTAGCCGTTTTATCTCAAGACTTGGCGAGAAGGCGATGCCCTTATACCGACTGCTGCGAAAAGCGAAACGATTCACCTAGACCGCCGAGGCCCAGGAGGCCTTCGATCGGCTCAAAGCCCTGCTCTCGTCACCACCGGTTCTCATGTCTCCGATCCCGGAAGAGACCCTTCTCCTCTATATTGCGGCGACCTCGAAAGTCGTCAACACCGTCGTCGTCGTCGAGCGAAGCGAAGAGGGTCGGGCTCTGACTGTTCAACGGCCTGTCTACTTCGTCAGCGAGGTATTGCCGACGCCAAGACCCGGTACACCCAGGTGGAAAAGCTGATCTACGCCGTCCTCATCACGAGCCGCAAGCTGCGACATTACTTCACGAGCCATCCCGTCCACGTCGTCACCAGCTTCCCACTTGGGGAAATCGTCGGTGGCAAGGATGCGGTCGGGCGCATCGCCACGTGGGCCATGGAACTCCTGGGGCTCGACATTGCTTTTGTCCCTCGGCAGGCCATCAAGTCCCAAGCTCTGGCCGAATTCGTCGCCGAGTGGACCGAAGCTCAAGAACCGTCAGCCCCCGACAGCGTCGAGTATTGGACCATGTATTTCGACGGGTCCTGCATGCTCAAGGGCGCGGGGGCTGGGGTCGTCCTGGTCTCCCCAAAGGGAGACAGGTTCCGATACGTGCTGCGGTTGCAGTTCCGCGCCTCCAACAACGCGGTCAAATACGAGGCGCTCCTCCACGGCCTACGAATGGCCACAGCCCTCGGCGTTCAGCGCCTCTACGTCAAAGGCGACTTCGAACTGGTCGTTAGCCAAGTCATGAAGGTTTCCAGCTACCGAGACCCGAAAATGGAAGCCTACTGTCAAGAAGTCCGCAAGCTCGAAGATAAGTTCGATGGACTCGAACTCCATCACGTTCTGCGCCGGGACAACGAAGCCGCTGACGCCCTCGCGAAGATGGGCTCAGAGCGTCGGCCGGTCCCCGACGGCGTCTTCCTCGAAGTCCTCACTAAACCTTCCATCAGGATCACAGAGGGGCCGCTCGTCGAAGGTCCGAGCGGCGAGCCGACCAACGAGTCAGAGGCAGAGATCATGGCGCTCGCCCCCGACTGGTCTCACGATGTCTTTGCTTACCTTCAAGACGGCACTCTCCCGACCGACCCTGACGGAGCCAGGAAGGTCATGCGACAGGACAAAGCATACGTCATCTCGAATGACGAGCTCTACAAGCGGAGCACGAGTGGTGTACTGCAGCGCTGCATCCCTCAGGAGCAGGGTATGCACCTGCTCGACGACATCCACTCAGGCATCTGCGGTCATCATGCCGGACACAGAACCCTCGTCAGCAAAGCCTTTCGACAGGGCTTCTACTGGCCGACGGCCGTGGCCGACGCTCAAAGGCTTGTCCCAGCCTGCCAAGGCTGCCAGTTCTACGCCCGACAGACGCACCTGCCGGCACAAGAGCTCCAGAAGATCTCGATTGCCTGGCCCTTCGCTGTCTGGGGACTCGACATCCTCGGCTCATTCAAGAGAGCGCCCGGCGGTTTCACCCATCTCTTCGTCGCCGTCGACAAGTTTACAAAGTGGATTGAAGCCGAGCCGGTGCCCAACATCACTTCAACCCGGGCGGTCGGGTTTATCCACAATATCATATGTCGGTTCGGGGTCCCGAACACCATAATCACCGACAATGGCGCGCAGTTCACCGGTCGGCAGTTCCGGGAATTCTGCGACGAATATCACATACGCCTGGACTTCGCTTCTGTGGTGCACCCAAGGACGAATGGGCAGGTCGAACGGGCTAATGGGATGATACTCCAAGGCCTGAAGCCAGGGATTTACGACTCCGTCAGAAGGGCAGCGGGTCGATGGGTGAACGAACTCCCGTCGGTCCTCTAGGGCCTGCGAACGACCCCCAACAGAACCACCGAGTTCACGCCATTCTTCATGACATTCGGAGCAGAAGCGATGCTGCCGACCGACCTCGACTACGACTCTCCGCGAGTCCGAGCCTACGACGAGGAAAGATCGCAGGCCACATTGCAGGACGGCCTCGACCATCTGCAAGAGGCGCGCGAGGTCGCTCTCCTGTGCTCCGTCAAGTACCAGCAAAGTCTACGGCGACTGCACGCTCGGCGCGTCAGAGGTCGGGCGCTCAACGTCAGAGACATTGTGCTGAGAAGGGTGCAAACGAAAGCCGACCAGCACAAGTTGTCGCCCCCTTGGGAGGGACCCTTTGTAACCAAGCGCGTCCTCCGATCCGGTGCTTACAAGTTAGCAACCGAGGACGGTCGGAAACTTGCGAACGCGTGGAATATCGAGAACCTCTGACGGTTCTACACTTAATAAAAACAGCTAAGTTCTTGTAACTTCGCTCTCTCTTTTTCGTTTTGGGGTGCGAGCCATGGCCGTCCCGGCCACTCCCCGCACCCGGGGGCTACTTCCCTGTACCCTCGCTAGTATCGAAACGATCAACCTCGTTTTTCGCTCGTCGTTTATCGATTTTTTGCGTCGGGGCGCCACTCCCTGTTAACTCGTCACGTCTTGTCTTCCTTTTTGCTTCCTCGGGGTCGGACCCCCGACCCGCGCCAAGCTCGTGGGTGACCTTCAAACGACACTTCGCGCGCGTTTTTCGTTCGAAGCCTTCCCGTGGCTAAACTATCAACGAATCGGGAGCTGATGACGCTCTACGGCTGTATCGGGTCCGGCGCCCGACCCTACGAGCTATACTCGGCCTATTCGTTTGATTGATGCCGGAGGAGGCGCGAAAAACAGACGCAGCATGCGAAGGAGGGTCGGAAGTTCACATTCAAACTTCTTCTTGAACAATATTGTTTGAATGATACTCTTTATTAACACAATGACGCTTTACATATCTAGACCTACACATAGGGAAACGACCCGAATCGCTCGGGTAGGAAGTCCTCCGTCTTGAAGTCGGCGACGGCCTTCGCCCCCGGCTCCAGCGTCTCCACCGCGATCGCGTCCAGCTGCTCGTCCGAGTAGCCCGACGCGAAGCCCTCGACGACCCGGCCGAGGTCTGCGTCCGGATAATGGGAACGGACCAGGGCCAAGGCTGTGGAGGACCCGTCCTCCAGCGCCCTCATCACGACATTGGAGACGATCTCCGAGAGCTGCTGCAGAGCGTGCGCAACAACCGCCGTCGAGAAGGAGTCCGGCACTCCAGAGTATAACTTTCCAATGAGATCCAGACCAGCCGACCTCAGGGTTTGAACCTCGCCCGCCAATCCAGCATTCCGAAATGTTAGCGGGAGATTAGAATCAACCAGAGCAAACAGGGAAGGGCGACCCTTACCGTCCCGCTCCTTCGTGGCAGCCTCAGCGGCCTGCCTGGCCCGGTCGAGGCTTTTCCGTAGGCGCTCGTTCCGGACTTGAGCCGTCGAGAGCTCCTCGTGGACCTTAGCGGCCTCTTCGCGCGTCTGGCCAAGATCCTCCGCCGCCTGCTCGACCTCGGACTGGAGCACCACCCGCTCCGACTTCAGGAGGTCGACCTGCTCGAAGGCACGGTCGCGCTCCTCCTTCGTCATGCGCAGCGTGAACTCCAGGGTCGAGCGGGCCCCCTCGGCGTGTTGGTGGAGGAGCCCGAGCCGCCGCATCGCAGTCTTATGCTCCACCGCTTGGCGACGAAGCCCTGCAACAGAGTAAATCAGGGCCCGACCCCAAGAGACGGAAGAGCCCACAAAGACTTACCGACGACCGTTCGGTTCGCCTGCTCAAGGGCCACCGCGGTTCGGGTGGCCCGAGCCTCGGACGCCGCCGCCTCGGCACGCGCCTTGTTCGCCTCCTTGAGGGCGACGCAAGCCGACTCCCGCGCAGCGAGAAGCTGCGACTTTAAGTCAACTGCGGCCTCCCCCGACTCAACCCGCGCCTTCGCCAGCTCCGCCTTGAGGGCATCAACCTCGGCTTGGGCGGCGAACCCGCGTGGCGGCCGACCCAAGACCGCGTATAAGTTGTCCTGCAAAAGATTATCAGCCCAAGGATTGGAAGAACAGAGGCCGAAAAACCAGACCCCAGCTTACCCGGCACTCGACGAAGTGACCTTCGTCGTAGATGGCGCCGACCTCCTCGGCGACCCCCGACAGTTGGCGGAGGCCGACGACCAGCCGCGTATTGAGGGCTCGGGCACCTCCCACCCGATCCATCAGGTAGCCGAAGCCATCGATCGCCCCCTCGAGTGGGAGGGGCCCTCGCCCGGGGACCTCCCAGATGGCGGTCAGCGCCACCGGTCCCTGCGTCTCAACGACGGCCTCGATGTCACCACTCGGATCGGCGGAGCCCGACGCTCCGATGGCCTCGGGAAGTTTGCCACGGGCCGTCTCGCTTAGGACGTGCCTGACCGTGGGTGCGCCCGAAGACGGCGAGACTGCCGCGCCCACCAAAGGCGCTCTCGTCAAGGGTGGCGCCGGCGGTTCCGTTTCTTCTTCCGCAGCGATAGGCGAGGGGGACGAGTCTGCCTTTTCGGCCACCCCCAGCGCTGGGAGAACGGCACCCTCGGCCTCCGCGCCCGGGGGCTCCAGGCTTCCGCGGACCGCAGCCTCGCCCCGACCTCCATCGCTGGC
>BCLF01000128.1:19105-51223 GCA_001602275.1 Zoysia japonica
GATCCCCGCACCACTGGACAAGTAGTCCAAGAAGCCCGCCCTCGCCTTCCGCTTCCTGCCGGACCTCCTCCGCCCCGGCGCCGTCGAGGAACCGGGCTCGACCTTCTGCCGAGTCGACGCCGCGGCAGAGCTGGTCCCAACCCTGCCGACGATCGCGGTCACCGGCGGACCCTGAAAGACACCGAAATCAGTCTCCCGCGATGACAAACAACTACGACCTAAACGAAAAAACCTGCGCTTACCAGCTTGCGATGATCCCTGTCGAGGGGACGCGGCCCCCGATTGAGGCCGCCCTCGGCGTCCTTGAAGACGGCCGAGGTCCGGGCCAGGACACCCTTGTCGGAGAGAGGTCGGCCGCGGACTTCGCAGATCGCGTCGTCCGACCGATCGTACTCCCCGATGCTGTGCACTCGACGGCGCAGCGGCATGATCCGGCGACGCATGGCGACGCCGAAGACCGTCGTCCCGTTCAGTTCTTGCTCCCGGAGGCGCCGTATCGCCTCCAGGTGAGGTCGGATCGTCTCGACCTCGGCCGTCGAGAGCTTCGTCTTCCAAGACCCCGTCGCTCGGGGCTCCAGGTCTTCGAAGGCCGGGAGCTGAGGGTCGGTGTTATCGATATAAAACCATGACCCCCGCCAGCCCTTCAACGAAGTCTTCAGGTCGACCTTGATATACTCCTAGGACTCCCGAGTCCGGAGCATAATGCTGACGCCGCCGACGCGCCTCCCGACCTCGGTCTCCTTCGACGTTTGGAGGCTGGCGAGGAAGAAGTACCTCCACAGCAGGAGGCTCGGTCGGATCCCCAGATACGCTTCGCAAAGCGTGACGAAGACAGCGGCGTGGAGAACCCCATTCGGCGCCAGCTGGTGGAGCCGGACGCCGTACTGGTTGAGGACCCCGCGGAAGAAGCTGGAGACCGGCAGCCCCAGCCCGCGCTCGTGGTACGCCAGAAAGCTGACGATCTTCCCTGGCGGCGGCGCGGGCACGACGTGGCCATGGCCGGCCACCCAGCTCGCCGACTCCTTCGGCGGGACCATCCCAACGGTGGTCCACCTCTCGAGCAGAGCGACGTCGACGCACGATGGCTCCCACTCAGACATTTTGCGGATGACGGCGGCGGAAGCCCGAACTACGGCGATTGCCGGACCTAAGCGACGCTGCGATGGAAAGCGGAGCTAACGAGCTCTTGCGCAAAGGGCAAAGACAAAGCGAGGAAGCTGGGTGAAAACGCGGTGTTACCGCGCTCCTCTTTTTAAAGGGTCCGGGCAGTTACTGCGCCTCCCACGATCGGCCGAGGAGTAACTGCTCCGTCGTAGGGTCGCGCCCCGAAGCGCACCCCAGCAGTTTGCCCACGATCCGCTGACGAGCGGGCCCAGGCCGCACCTCGCCGCCTTCGCCGCAGACACGACGGTAACAATTACTTCGACGAGACGGTTGCCAGAGCGCGTCTGGCAGGCGACGTGACGCGGGCGCGCGAACCGCCGCGTCCTCGCCACCGTCCGATCAAATTCAAATTAACCGCTCGAATCGACCGGCGGTTCAAATTCCTGGACGGCCCGATTGCCCTCCACGTGGAGGCGCAGGAGCCGTCCGATCCCCGTAACCGTAACGGTGGATTCGAATAAGGGGAGGCAGCCGAACGAAGCCCCCCACGATCGGCTAACTGACAGCCGGGGCCACCAGGCCAAACCGAACGTTCGGACGCTGATCATGGCCAAGCCTAGGCGCGACGCTGCTCTTGGGCAGAAATCGCATCAAACCGGTCCGACCTAGGCGTCTTACCGAACGAAAGACAGAGAACGACCTCGGCCCGACCTCGAAGGTCAGAACGATGCGTGCACGCAGAACGAAACTCCTAACGGTCGGCTGACCGACAGCCGAGGCCATCGGGCCAATCCGAACGATCGCACGCTGATCATGGCCCTGGCCTAAGCGTGACGGCGATCATGGGCAAGGACCGCGTCGAGACCGGCCCTTCCCAGTTGTTTCGTTGGATGAAAAAACCAAGGCCAGCCTCGGTCTGACCTCGAACGTCGGCGCTGTGCCCGACCGACCCTCCGAATCGCTTAAGGGCTCGGAGGCTACGCCCTACGGGCGCGCTCGTGCACCCCCATAGGATTAACCGTCAGCGAATGATGATCCGCGTAAAACGTTTTAGCCCACGACCGACCCTCAGGATCGCTCGAGGGCTCGGGGGCTACGCCCTACAGGCGCGCTCGTGCGCCCCCGTAGGATTAACCGTCAACGAATGATGGTCCGCGTAAAACGTTTTAGCCCACGACCGACTCTTCGGATCGCTCGAGGGCTCGGGGGCTACGCCCTACGGGCACGCTCGCGCGCCCCCGTAGGAGCACAACAAACCTCGGGAATGACCAGCCCGACGCCGCCTCAACCAGAGATCGCACACGGCGTCAGGCATGGGGGCTACTGTCGGAATCATGTACCCCGGGTACCTGACAGATCACGAAGGATCGGGGGTCGGGCGGTCAACGAGTTCCGACCCTCCCCAACGATGATCTACGGCGGTCACGACTTAGCCGCACAGGCACGCAAAGACCCCGGCCTCCGAAGGCCGACCTCCGTGGAGCGACTCTCGGAGGGTAGGTACCGCGTTATGGTACATTTACTCTAGCGGCCAACTGCCATCCGTCCTGACGGGACGGGACGAGCTTCACCACGGCGACACTCCAGCAGAAACCTGCGACGGCTGCCGGACAAAACATGACAGCACTGTAGCCAGCACAGTGGCGCCGGACGAGCATCACTGTACCCGCCGCTGTGCACGACACGACGGGTTACTATCGCGCCTGGACGGAACAAAATGACGGCGACGGCGACGGAAGGGGCCATCTGTCGACGAGACTGCAGGATCGTGCGGGACCCACCACTTGTAACCCCAGGGCCCCTCTTATATAAAAGGAGGCCTGGGGGACGATAGAAAAGAACTACTGCAACCTCACAAAACAACAGTCTCACACACACGAAAAGACAAAACCGCGAGCTCTCTTAGAACCCAGGGTCTTTGCATCCTTCCGAGCAAGCACTCTAGCTCTCCCACGTTCCGGATCCTCCCGTAAATAGAGGATCCTCGCCCTTGTAATATCATCAACGAGATAATCCGTCCCCTAGACGTAGGGTATTACACCTCTTGTGGTGGCCCGAACCAGATCAAAATTTCCTTGAGTCTTCCTCAGACTAGGCCGCATCGAACACCGAAGGCGCACCGTACCCTCGATCGTATATTTACTGTGTCGGTGGTCAGAACGCCGACAAAAATAATGCAGGAGGATGAAGGACTAGCGAATGGCACTAGAGCAGTAGCATGGTGACGTCTATCGCCTGCCTATTCTGAACGTTTTCTCTGGCTGCGCTCTGGTTTGTTGGTGAGTGAGAGCGCATCAGAGCATGGCGTGTCACTTGAAGCAACAAGGGCATGTTTTCGTCATGGTCATCGTCGTGTCACGTACCGTGATTTTCAAAACCATTCAAAACCAGCTAGTTTTCATGAAAATCAGTGAAACTGTATAGCTTGATTTTGGTATTAGGCATATTTTCACTAAAAAAAGGGCACTGATCAGTATTTTAGCAAAAACAAAAAATCAGCTGCCTTTACAGGCAACCCGATCGATTTGTACACTGTTCAAAACTAACCAGCTGCCAGTTTTGACAACCCTACATTCCACCATTCGATGTGATTGTTGTCCAATCAGACATCACCAAAACTACTGTTGCAGTATACCTATCATACCTTCTCGAGGAGAAATGAGGAATACGTCTACTGAATCTCTTGCTGATGCCTACCATACCTAGTGTTTGATTTGCATGATCTTGGCTCTATTGTAAGCATGCCTGCAGCATGCTGTGAGGAAGCTGAAAACAGGGATGGATACCAACAATGGCATTTTTGTGGAGTTACACATCTTAATTCAAAGTTCAAAGGAAGAATGACCCACCCCAGATTTAATATAATGTCATCTTTTTCTACCATACGCTTTATGCAGTGTACGCTATGCATGTAGGTGCCGCTTTAAATTGAAGTGGTAAAGTATTTGCACTATATACAGGTGCCGTTAATATCAATGAGGTCCAGCAGTTTAAAGGGAAGAGGCAAACAGGTCGACCTGCTGCTTTCAAAATAGAAATGGGAGGCACATGGAATTATTAGTATCAAGATACTTCCTGTTATAGTGGATATGTATCACACAATGTGTCAAAATTAATTAGCACATTTTAAACTCAGTTTGTTCGTCTCGTGCTAGGAATGGACCTGCATATGCTTCCCTAAGTTGAACCCCCACTGATAATCTTGTTGGTCATGCTCAGATAGTTGTTCATGCATCTGCTATCTCCCACTGAAAGTCCTGTACGAAACCAGTTTAACATGAAAATCACAAGCTTTTTCTAAAACCAATTATATGTCACATCTGCCAAACAAGTCTGGGATTTAGTTATTTCCTTGAAGACCAGACTAGAGGCTAGAGCTCATTTGGTCACCAGTTAAGACAATTGTTGTCCAACAATTAAACATGAATTATCTAGAATGGCTCCAAGTTGAATCATATTTTGTGACAGTTTGGCAATGAGACAGCTGCTAGGACATGTACGTGGGATCGAACTACTGAAACTGTTCCTAATGCCTACCATGCCTTCGTTGTATAGTAGAATGCGTGCAGCATGTGAATCTTTTTTTTTGTGTGTCTGGAACATGAAGTGAGTTTCATTCTTGCTAGCTTATCTCATCTCCGATCGACTCTGAATTTATAGTGCTGTCTTCATTCATTTATGTAACTATTTTTCTACAGTTTTAAGTACACGTACATTTGGTGTAGCATAAATATATTAGTAAATAACTATACACAGCTGGGCCAGTTGATAAATATGTGTACCGGGTAGACGCTTTGCTATAAATTTAAAAGGGCAGAAAGTAGACCCAATGACAGGCCTAGTGATGGGCAAACAAAAAACCTAGCCGTGGAGAGAGCCGGAATATTGAGTATTCGATCTCAAGGAGCACAAGTATCATTTAGTTTGTGTAAATGTACGTGCTAATTTCTCATTTAGTTTGTGTAAATGCACATGCTAATTTCTATATTAATTTCAATTCAAAAGATGCACATATATATGGAGAACTCAGAGATTCATACGTGGAGGACGTAGTAATCTAACGGACAATACTGAATACAGCAAAGACTAATTAACTGGTTTCAGATAAGCTGGAAGAATGGGTTCGATCCTCGCATCATGCATGAGCAAAAATTAGGTCCCCTTTGATAGAGATTATTGGGCAACTTTTGCTAATGATTATGATAACTTATGCTATAATCTCTACGAAACACTTAAAATTTATAAATAATTATATCCACAGTCACTTTTACATTTTATATTAACATCTATAAGCTACAAATAGTAGCTTTAACCACTTTTTCATTTCTATCACCTATAATCCATAATAGATAAGCTGTTTTGTCAAATACTCTTGAAATAAAAAAATTAATTATATAAATAAGTTAGATAAATGATTTTCATGAATAATATAAAATATGAACAATTTTATGAATAATCATAATCGCTGCAAAAGGCTGACGACGTGCAGCCACTGCGGTGCTGGGGTGGCGCTCGTCACCAGGGCACTGCTGCAGGTGAACGGCTCAGGCGACGGTGCTGAGAGAAAGCGGAGGTCAAGGTGGTGCCGTAGGAAACGAAGAGAGGGAGGAAGAAAACTCACCGGTGGCGAATTGGAATGGCGGCCGACGTGACCGGACATGAGGAAGAAGGTCAACTTTGGGAAAAGATTTTGAAATGCCGGGAAAGCTCTGGGGGTGGCGTGGCTTTTATAGGCACGGTGAGAAGGGAAGCGAAGGAGAGGATGCTCTGGGGGACTGGGTGGTGATCGGATCGGGTTGGCCGGAGGTGGCGCGACGGAATTGGTCGCGGGTTTCATGTGAAGCAACGGGGTGGCGGGTTGAGGCGACTGGTCATGGTGGTGACGCGACGCAGCGAGAGTGCTACAGGGCACGATGATGGCGAGCTACGGCAGTAGCTAGCCGGCGGTGGCGCCACGCCATTGACGGCGGACTTCCGACAACGGGACGTTCATGGAAGCGAGGAAGTGACGGTCAGCGAGGCGATCGTTCTGGGCGGTGAGCGACGCGGATGCGTCGAGCAGCTACCTCTGCGGGGCATGGCAGCAATGATAGCGGCCTGCGGCTAGCTTGCCGACGGTGGTGTGCCGCGGTTGGTTGCGGAATTCCGGTGAAGCGACGGTGCATTCCGGTCTTTGGTGGCATGATGGCGGCCTAGTGACGCGACGCGATGGTATGTGAGGCGATGTGGCAAGGCAAGCGTGATGATGGCTTGACAGGGCGACGGCGACATGGCTCGGCAGTGAGCCGTCACGGAGGCATGCTGAGGCAGGCAACACGACAGAACGGAGATTGCAAGAGTTTGCCAATTGCGTGGCAATGATGACGGCCGGCAGGGAAGATGCTTGCACGAAGGAGGAAAGCCGTGGCAGAGCGTCTGGCGCGCGCACAAGGCGCTGGTCGGGTGGCGCGCGGTGGAAGCGGGGGACACAAGAATGGGCTGGGCCACGCGTGCGTGTGGAAAGGAGAAAGAGGGGCGAACTGGGCCGGTGTGGGTTGGAGAGAAGGGAGGCAGGGGCGGCCCGGTGTGGGATATGAAAGAGGAAGGGAGGAGCCTGCGCGAGCTAGGCCAGGAAGAAGAGAGAAAAGGGAAGGGGGTATGGGGAAAGAACAGCTAGGCCAGCTCGGCCAGGAAAGGAAGGAGGGGCTCGGCCCAATATAGAGATTTGGAGAGAGAGAGATGAATAAGGGATTAAAGAGAGGGAGAGAAAATGTATTAAGGGAGATAAATAGATTCGATAAACTCAAACAAGAAATAAAATAAAATAAAGAAAACTAAATGAAACAAAATCAAACACTTGTCAAATTCAAATTTTATAAAATTCGAAACTCCCAACTCTAACTATTCTATATTAATTATGGAAAGTTTGGCATTTCGCAAAAGACTAGAATAAATTGTCGCGAAATTTTTCAGGAGTGAATTTTAATATTTGATTTAAAATTTATGGGTGTTACATTTTATTAATGTTATTGTATTATACAAGAATTCAAATCTAAATTAGAAATTTTGAATTGTGAACAGAATTCCATAAAAAATTTCAAATTTTGAAATCTGAATTTGAAAATATCAACATTTTAAACATGAATTTGAAATTTCAAACTATTGAAATCTGAATTTTAAATTTCAAAAAATTAAAACCTGAATTTGAAAATTCCATTTTTCAAAATTTTATAACCTGATTTTTGAAATTTTTAACTTTTCAAAATTTCAAATTTGAATTTCAAAATTTTGAAATCTGGATTTAAGGTTTTCAAATTTTTAGATTTCAAAATTTTATGAACATTTAAAATTTTCATCAAATTTTATCCACATTTCAACTTTTGACCATAAGATTAACAAAATCGTAGTATAATCACAAAAGATAGTTTTGTCTTTTTACATCCAAAGCTAACACCATTAAAATCATTTACCGAACTTATGGCTTAATTGATGTTGGCCTTCAAAAAGTGATGACTGAATTACAAAATTTGAAACTCACTGGCTGAATCACAATTTGACTAAAAATTTATGGTTAAAACACAATGGCCCAAAAAAATAATTAGAATTGATGGTCCAAGCTATATGGTTAGGTCATCGGCCATTTGTTTACATTGAATTATTTCTAACTTAAGCAAATTCCATGTTGCTTGAACATTATACACCTATATTTGTTATCTATACGGTAAAATGTTCCCATCAGAGAAGTGTTAGACTACGTGTAAACAAAAAATACACCCAAAATTATCTTTTCTTATAAATAAATCTCTTCAGAGACACCTCTTACAAATAATCTAACAGATGAGCTTTTTCTGATCTCTCGAATCTTGGGCTCACACGAATCGTTGTTAGTTAACAAAACACAACTAACCGGAATAAAATATAAGATCCAAGAAAAGTTGTTGGAAAAAAAAATTCATTTTAATAATAATATATTATTTCTTATGTTGGCGCCTGCGTGAGTGGCGTCGAATGGGCGCAGTTGTTGGCGCCTGCGTGAGCGCATTGGAGAAGATTCTCGTGTAACTATAAAAGCACCATCGCAAGGACAGAAAGGCAACAAGAATAATATGAACAACTTCCTCCCCAAGCCTATCCTCTGTTCTTATCTATTCCTCCTTCCCCGTTGCTCTTCTTTCCTCTGTTCGTTGCAGTGATCTACCGGTTCTTCCTCCTATCGCTGGTAGATCGCTGACAATTGGTACTAGACTCGTCGTTCCTCGGATTGTGCTGGCCGACCACGATCATTACACCCGCCGTCAGATGCTCCTTGATGTGATGGAGCCGAACACAGCAAGTGTTTGATCCAAGAGTTGATGAAACAGATGCTCGACGACATCACCAAGGGGTTCGCTGCTCAGGAGGAGGCGCTTGATAAGCGTTTTGCTGCCATGGCGTCCGTGGATCAAGTTCGAATCTACGGCCACCACCATCACCAAGTGGAAGCCTGATGTCGAGTCCTCCATCTCCTCCATCAAGCACGGTGTCGCCAAGTTGCAAGCGCTTCTTCACCAGGACAATCGTACATCGTCCCATGATGCTGGTAGTACTCTCGGCGCCGATCCGTCATCTGGCTGCGCTCCGTCAGGCACACCAGCTCCTGCACCGCTAGGGGACCACACCGACTCTACCGATCGTGCTCCGGGGTATGGAACTGTGTATACTCATGCACCTTCTACTGGCACGTTCCGTCCTCCTAATGCATCGTCATCTGAGTTTGCTCCTGAACGTCAACCATACTGACCGTCTTATTCGCCTCAGTCTCAGTCGCATTACTCAGTTAGTAAATTGCCTAAAATGAATTTCCCAAAGTTTGATGGCGAGAATCCTCGGTTGTGGAAAACGAGATGTGATAATTTTTCTCTATGTATGAGGTTGATCCGAGCTTTTGGGTGCGTGTTGTTACAATGCACTTTGAAGGTGCTGCTGCTCGCTGGTTGCAGTCGGCTGAACACAAACTTCGTGATGGATTGTGGGATGTTCTCTCTCGTATGATTCACGACCATTTTGGTCGTGATCAGCACGTGCTTGATCTGTCAGTTGTTTCATATACAGGCAGACTGGTTCTGTGACGGACTACGTGGAGCGTTTCACTGAATTAGTTGATCAGCTTGTTGCTTATGAACATTCCACAGATTCCTTGTACTACACTACACATTTTGTTGATGGGTTATGTGATGGTATCAAGGCTGTCGTCCTTGTACAGCCGCCTCCTAATTTGGACACAACTTGTTCGCTGGCCATGCTCCAGGAAGAAGCAGATTCTTCTCGTCGTCGTGATTACTTTAAGACAGACTCATCTCTGTCCCCTAAGCCTTATGGACATGGTCCTCTGCCTCTGCCCTTGCCTCCTCCTAAAGGGAACAAGTTGCCTGTAGTCGGTCCTGATGCAGATAAAAATGAGTTGGATGCTTCTCGTGCAACACCTGGTGACAAAGTTGCATCTCTCAGGGCTTACCATTGTGCTCGCGGGTTGTGCCGGTACTGTGCTGAGAAATGGGCTCATGGTCACTAGTGTGCACCTACTGTGCAGTTGCATGCAGTGCAAGAACTGTGGGAACTGCGGCAAGGCAGCGGCGGACCTAGAAATTCTGTAAAGCCTGGGCGAACATCGCAACGGATATCAAAGTTCACACAAATATAGTACCATAAGTCTTTAAATTTTCCTAGCTGAGAAGGATCTTTCAAATATTTTGACACATGCATTAATAATGTCAATTCAATTAACTGTTGCTCCAAATTTAGTTGAGCATATGGATTATCTGGTATTTCTTACTTCTCCGTATGATCTGATACTTCCCGTGGTTTTTTTTTCATTTGAGTTTCTTAGACATGCGACTTCTTGCATTATGTTCCTGATGTTGATTCCTTGTCTGAATCAAAAAACTTCGAGAATTTTCAATTCTTACCACTAAATATGTTAGTCTTTCGATTCTTACCACTCAATACGTAAGTCTTTCAATCCTTACCACTAAATACGTTTTTCACTTCAAAACGTACCATTTCTTTAAAGTTTTAATTATTTTCACTGTTTTATATTGTGTTAAAATAAATAAAATTTGAGCTTAAGAGATGCTAATAGTATAATAAATATAATATAATAAATATAATGTATTATTACACAATACAATAACATAATATAAAATAATAAAAATGTTAAAATTTCAAATAAATTGTATGTTTTAAAGTGAAAAAGTATTTAGTAGTAAGAATTAAAAGGCTTACGAATTAAGTGGTAAAGATTGAAAGGCTAACTTATTTGGTGATAAAAATTAAAAAATCTCATTAATCATGTACATGTATTCGTGTAGTAAAAAATCAAAGCAAAGATCAATTCATTTCAAGTTTGGCTGAGTTTCCGTTTCCTATCTGCCATTCATTGGGACTTGAGATTTAGTTGATGAGTCGTGGATTCCGGCGAGCAGACTCAGAGCAGACAACCACGTCAATACCTGCCACTGAGCAGCTGGGCGAGCCGAAGCCGGTGGTGTCACGTACGTATTCGAGTTGAACTAGAGCTGCGCGTCAGCAAGGAGCCCGGGCAGGCGCCCAGGCTCGCCGGGCCTTGGGTCCGCCAGTGGCAAGTGGAATCTGATCACTCTGACACTGAAGAAGTTACTGAACAGCTGCTTTTGTTGCTGTATAAAGAAGCAGTGTCTGCTACTGGGGGTCTCGTACTCTTAAGTTTCGTGGCCATATTCAGAATCATGTTGTGCTTATCCTGGTTGATTTTGGGAGTTCTCACTCCATTTTGTCTTCTAAATGGGCCACGGTTCTTTCTGGCATTTCTTCAGCTACTAAACCAGTACAGGTGCAGGTGGCTAATGGTCATACTTTGTGATTCTGAGATACTTCAAGCAAGTTGGTTGTTACAGGGGTATGAGTTTGTTACTAACCTCAAACTGCCCCATCTGCCTTACTATGATATGATTATAGGCATGGATTGGCTTGAAATGCGTAGCCCTATGAAGGTGGATTGGTTAAACAAATGGATTGCTATGCCTTCTCAGGGTTCTTCTATATTGTTGCAAGGTGTTCAACCATCTTTACCAGCTCATACTTTAGTGGAAATTTATGCTCTTAAGGATCACCATATATCTCCTTCTCCTGGGAATACACCTGCATTGCCAGCTGCTATAGCTACATTGCTTCAGTCCTATGCTCGTTTGTTTGCTGAGCCCACTGGTTTACCTCCCAATCGAGCTTGTGACCATCAGATTCCATTGGTTGAAGGAGCTAGACTGTTCTCTCTTCATCCTTACCGGTTTTCACCTGCTATGAAAGATGTGATTGAAATGCAGGTAAATGATATGCTTCATAATGAGATAATTCAGCTTTGTCAAAGTGCATTCTCTTCTCCTGTGCTGTTTGTTAAAAAGAAGGATCAAACATGACGTTTTTGTGTTGATTATCGCCATTTAAATGCTTTGACTGACAAATTCAAATACCCTGTGCCTATTATCGATGAGCTCTTAGATGAATTGCATGGTGCTTCATGGTTTTCTAGTTTGGATCTTCAGGCTGGCTTCCATCAAATATTGTTGAAAGCAGGTGAAGAGCATAAAATAACTTCCAAACTCATTTGGGACACTATGAGTTTCGTGTAATGGCATTTGGTCTCACTGGTGCCCCAGGTACATTTCAGAAAGCTATGAACCACACTTTAGCTCCTCTTCTTTGTAAGTGTGTTTTAGTTTTCTTTGATGAGATTTTGGTGTATAGTAAGTTCTTGGAAGAACACTGCCAGCATTTGCAGTCAGTGTTTCAATTGTTGTGAGCCGAACAATGGAAGATAAAACTGTCCAAATGCTCTTTTTCTCAGAATAGAGTTGCTTATTTAGGCCATGCTATCAGTCAAGATGGAGTAGCTACTGACCCTGCCAGAATATCCCACTTGGCCTGTGCCTACTAATGTGAAACAGTTGAGGAGTTTCCTCGACCTTGCTGGGTATTATAGGAAATTTGTGAAAATTTTTGGCCTAATCAGTCAGCCCTTAACAGCTTTACTGAAAAAACATTCATTACTCATTTGGACATCTGAATATGATTTGACTTTCTCTTCATTGAAAATGATTTAGTAAAAGCTCATGTGTTAGCACTTCCAGATTTTACTTTATCTTTTGCTATTGAAACTGATGCTAGTGACTCTGGAGTGGGGACTGATGCAGAAAGGACATCCCATTGCATTTCTAAGTAAGGCTCTTGGTCCTGAAGGTCTTTCTACTTATGAAAAGGAGTATATGGCTATACTACTTGCAGTACAACAGTGGAGATCCTACGTGCAGCAAGGGGAGTTTACTATATTCACTGATCATAAGAGTTTACCTCAACTGAACGAGCAAAGACTTCATACTGTGTGGCAACACAAAGTCTTTTCTAAGCTATTGGGTCTTCAGTACAAGGTTATCTATAAAAAGGGCACTGACAATCGTGTTGCAGATGCTCTTTCTCGCCATAGCCATGAGCCTGTAGTGCAGTATTCTGTTTCTACTCCGTTGCCATATTGGTTGGAGGAAGTGAAGGATAGCTATGTGCAGGATCCTTATTCTCAAGACTTACTGTCACAACTCTTTGGTGTCTCCTTCGTCTGCCTCATTTTACATTGAAAGATGGTGTCATTCGTTTTAAGAACCGTATTTGGTTGAGCCATGCTCCTTTGCTACATGATAAGTTGATTTCTGTTGTTCATGCTTCTGCTATTGGGAGCCATTCAGGAGCACCAGTGACTTTAAGAAAACTTAAGCAGTTCTTTGCTTGGAGACGTATGAAGACACATGTTCATCAGCTTGTGGCTCAATGTCAAGTCTGTATTCAGGCCAAGACTGATAGAACAAGTTACCCTAGCTTACTGCAACCCTTACAAAAGCTTGGCACACTATCTCTTTAGACTTTATTGAAGGGCTACCTAAGTCCGGTGCTACTTCTTGCATTCTGGTGGTGGTTGACAAGTTCTCAAGATACAAACATTTCATTGCTTTGTCCCATCTTTATACAGCTGCTTCAGTTGCATCTCATTTTATGGACCATGTTTTACATGGAATGCCAGCTGCCATCATCTCTGACTATGATCCTGTTTTTACTAGCAAGTTTTGGCAATCTTTGTTCTCTTTGAGTGGTACCTAGCTCAGGATGAGTTCTTCTTATCACCCCCAAATAGATAGGCAAACCGAACGAGTCAATCAGTGTTTAGAGACCTTTCTTCACTGTTTTGTTCATTCTTGCCCAAAGAAATGGAAACAGTGGCTTTCTACAGCTGAATTCTGGTATAATACTAGTTTTCACTCTGCCATTGGTCGTTCTCCCTTTGAGGTGTTATATGGTCGACAACCTTGTTTGTTCGGCATCAATCCTCCTTCTTCTCCTGTTGGCACACTAACTGATTTGCTCTCTGAACGTGCTTCTGTTACACAGCTGGTGCATCAACATTTGCAGAGAGCAACAGACAGAATAAAGTCCCAAGCCGACAAGAAACATTCTGAACGTGTGTTTGCTGTGGGAGATTGGGTTTACATTAAACTCCAGCCCTATATGCAGTTGTCTGTTTACGATCGCACTAATCAGAAACTGTGCTTCAAACACTTTGGTCCTTACCAGTGCTGTCACGAGTTGACAATGTGGCTTATCATCTTGATTTGCCTGCAATAAACTCTATTCATCCAGTACTTCATGTTTCTCAATTGAAGCTCGCTCGTGGGTTTAAGGGCATCTTCAATCTGGTTACACAGTTTTTAAGTCAATTGCCTGTTACATTGTCAATGTAACCCAGTTACTGTTCTACATAATGATGTTGAGCGATGCTATCTAACAATATGGTTAGGCAAAAAAAAATTGTGCGGTAGAGCGGGTATTTTCACACTGTGTTTTCAACACAATGTGTTCTAACTATGACCTAAGAAAAAAGTTTGAACCGCTAATTTGTACATCCACGATGACCAGCATACTTCACAAAAATATAGGAGCACTACTATTGGCACAGCTATGAATGAGCTTGTTTGGTTGCCGTAGCGTGTGCTCTGAATGCATTTGCAAAAGTTTCCAGGCCAATTAGCTGCCACTATAATATAACAGTAACAGGCTTGTAGGTCATAAAAAAGGGGCAATTGCATGTTTTGGGAGCCAATTCTGATAATGGACCTATTTTCACAATTTTGCCAAAAAGGACCTATTTTTTGAATCCGAACCAACGACTTGCCCCTGTTCCATTATGTCCTCCTAACGGTATTAAATTGCATGCAAAAAGACAGAAATACTCTTTGCAAGTTTACCCCTATTTTCTCAAAGTTATTGCATATTTACCCCTGTTTTGACTGGTGCAATATAAAAGCAATATTTTAGCAACACTTATAGCCAATTATGGCAAATTCAGCATTACCACAACATTTACAATTAAATATTTACACAACAGTATTTAAAAATTGAATCACACAATACTTAAACATCACATAAGTATTATAATAGTTCCTAATTAGAAGTACTTAGACATCACATAACCACCACAATAATTCTTGATGACAAGTAGCATGATAGGTCCAACCAAAGCCATAATACGACTCTGACAACGATAGCATTACAAGTGCAACAAAAGCACAAAATAGACCACAATTACATATCCAACTATGGCATCACATTTTAAAGGCCAAACCATTGAGCAAGTCTTCGCCTCCTTCCCCTCTCTCTTCCTCTTCCACTCCCTCTACCACCTGGTGCCCCTTCACTTGCACTTGCACTCACTTGCATTCTCACTTGCATTTTCACTCGCATTAGTACTGTTTAGAAGAAAAAATCAGCAAGTAAATATATGTGCATCCAAAAATATATGTGCATCAAGAAATGCTACTGAACCATTGAGCAAGTCTTCCCTTCCTTCCCCTTCCTCTTCCTCTTCCACTCCCTCTACCACCTGGTGGCCTTTCACTTGGACTTGCACTTGCACTTGCATTCGCACTCTCATTGGTACTGTTTAGATGAAAGAAATCAGCAAGTAAATATATGTGTATCAAGAAGTATACAATTGGAATAATTCAATTATGTCACTTACTTTGATGTGTGCAGCAATGGGGTCATTGATTCCCTGTCCAGTTGCATTTTCAACAGCACTTGCACTTACATTTTCACTCTCACTGCCAAAACAGTTAGCATAAATGACAAATCAGTAAAGAAAACTCAACAAGGAAAAAAAAACAGCAAAGACAAATGCACAATAAAATTGGGGATATCACTTACTTTGCACGCTTCTTCTTCTCACGAACCGTTGGACCTCCTTTGCAATACTTTGCTATATGACCAAGCTCATTGCACTCTGTACATTTTCTTTTCTTCCTTGTGCCAGGCTCATCTGATGCTTTAATCCTAGACACCCTTGGTCTCCCGGGTTTCCTTCTCAATTTAGGCTTGCAGATTTTATAGCCAAGTTCAACTCGCGGCCAATATTGTTGACATGTCATTGGTTTAAAAACACCCTCATATGCTTTTTTGAACCTCTTAACAGAAAAGTGCTCATGGATAAAATCTTCCATATTCACCTCACCACTAATCTTAGCAATGGTAGCTAAAGCATGCTTGTAGGGCTTTCCACATACTTGCCAAGCTCTACAACTACAAGTCTTCTCATACAAATTGACTGCATGTCTAATATTGTCTAAAGTTACTTCAGCTGTACCATTTCCACACATTAGAACTTCATTTTCCTTCATATCCTTACTTTGAGCATTCAAAGCTTTAGTGATAGTTGGAATGATCCTTCCCATCATTTTACTCCCAATTTTACGTCTCAAATCAAACTTAGCTATGATCATTTACCTTATCTTATCAAGCATTTCCACAACTTGCATATCTTTAGTTTGTGACACCTAACTATTAAAACTTTTAGAGATGTTATTATTGATATAGTCTACCTTGAAATGTTCAGAGAATTTGCTTCTACTCTATATGTGTGGATGATTATCATCCAACCACTCCAAAGCATCAGGCTCTTCTCCTCTATCTTCCCCATATGATAGTTGTACTTCTCAACTGTGAAGCTCTTAGCTGCTGCCCACATGTTTTGAGAGAACAAAGGCCCATGGTAATGCTTCTTCATGTTCTTTCATAAGTGCCTCATGCATTCTCTATGTTCTACTCCCGGATAGACATCATGTAATGCCACTTCTAGACCTTTTCCTACACAAATATTAGCATTCATTAGTACATCATAACTGAATATATTGAGTGCAAATATAAATCTTCTCGTATATTATACCTGCATCAGTGCTAACAACAAATCCTATAGGTGTACCAATTGCTTCTTTTAACTCCCAAGCATGCAGCGTCAGCACAGCTCGCTCGCCCAAGTGCGCCGCCCGCGCGCCGCTCTCACCTGTAGCGCTCGCCTGCGCGCCGCCGGAAAGTTAGGGTTAGGGTGAGGAAATCGGGTTCGGGAGTCACCGGTCCAAATGGGTAAGGAAAAGAACTTAGGGGTAATCTTGTCTTTTGACCACTTCCTAAATATTTTGTAAAATTAGTTTAATCTTTGAAATTTGTTTACACTATTAGAGCTGTAAAATAGTGGTAAATGGCAGGTTCAGATTCAAAAAATAGGTCCATTTTTGCAAAATCGTGAAAACAGGTCCATTATCAGAATTAGCTCCCAAAACTGGGGGCAACCATGCAATTGCCTCTAAAAAAAGATTTTGTTGGTGTAGTTGGCTAGCCTACAACCGAGTTCAAGCCCAAAAGGCCACCTTGCCAGGTCCATTTCAACGGCTCAAAATACGGCCTGTCTTCGCCGGAGTGTCGCGATAAGTGGATCAGTGGATGCTCAAAGTCGTTCAAGCAAAGCCTGAGTCAAGTCTCCTAATGCATGCCACATAAAATAGTCTTTTTTACTCTTATTTTCTGTAAAAATATTTTGTTGAAAGTGGTATGTACATATATTTTTATAAAAGTACTTTTAAGACAAATCTAATCATATAATTTTTACATTTCAAAATTTAGTAAGTTAAAACTTATTTGTAATTTATATTTTCAGCGTTTGACTAAGACAATGTTCAAAATGACTTTTTTTAGTGGAGAGTAGTTAATTGTTGCAATTAACATGTACTCCTTGGTATAATAAAAAAGCAGTCATTTATGATAATGTTTGGTCAAATATTGGAATAATAAATTACAAATAATTTATAATTTGTTAAGTTTAAAATATAATAATCATATAATTAGATTTGTTTTAAAAATAATTTCATAAAAGTGTACATATATCACTTTTTAGTAAATATTTTCATAAAAAATATGAGTCAAATTGTGTTTTGAAGACCATGTCTGTACCTAAAACATCTTTTTTTTTAGAGCGGAGGGAGTGGCCCTAGTGAAGAAGGAAAAGAAAACTCCAATTGAAACGGGATCCAAGTATGGAACACCAAACAACAATCCATAACAAAACAAATCACAAAGAAAAATGTTTTAGTACTACGCATACCACTAGAGATGCAAGTGGGTACCCAATAAGTTTTGTGGGTCAAGCTTCTAGCACATTTTATTTCCCCACCAAGACAAGGTGGAGGAAAGAGTTAGTTCATTTTAAAAAGTCTGACTGAAAAATAGAAAACTTGCATCACTACAGACCACCCCCTAAGAATATTGTTATTTCATTCCCAGTTCAATGCCCCCCATGCTACAATGTCCACCTCGACCCCAACGTGCACAACCGCGCTCTTCCCCCACGTGACTGCCACCGCCGTTCGAAACCACTGCCTGATCCAAAGAAAAGCCCCCTTCTCTCTCCTGCTTACTTTCATCCTTCAACTTTCAAAAGATCCAATTTAAACTATAAACTTTAGTTGGAGCCGCAATTTCATCTTTGGACATAGGTGCACATATGACACGACATGTCAGCATGTGCCATGCCCAGTATTATTCAATTTTTAGATTCTGAATTTCAAATCATCTTTTCTCTCAAACTATAATTCTGTTTTTGGTTCCGTCTAAACTATTATATTTTTTAGAATTAATGAAATTTTGTACTGTCTGATGCAGCGACAAAAAGGCACAATCCAGCCCATTGGTTGCGAAGGACAGTTGAGGTAGTGTGTCCATGAGATTTGCAAGAAAGTTCTGTTATTTGTGTCGCTTCAGATTGCTTGCCTCAAGGCTCCATTGGCTGAGAAGGAAACAGAATCAGAAAACATTCTAAGCACAGAGTCAAGCGCAAGCGTATATAGAATCAGAAAAGGCAACGCAACACCTGCATTACCTAAAAACAGACAGCCAATGGAAGTTGGAAACCTAGAGGTAAATCTTTTTCATTTTTCAATTTATAAGCCTTAGAAAGCTCTACTTGTGAGTCCAAACGTCATTATTAGAGATAAAAACTGTAATACTCTAAAAGTCAAATATCTTTAGGCCATAATTTTAGCACAAGGGAAATCCAGCTCATGATCTATAGATTATCTGGATTAAAGTTATTTAAATTTTAATCTTTTTACATGTAAAATATCACATATTTGATCAGTATTATTTTTCTTCCTGTAAAAGGTACAGAACATTGTCGCTCCCACGCAAAAGAGATCAAAACTGCATCTATCTGGTATTCTCACTGAGAATAACTCCTGTGACTCAGTTAAGAATTGCAATGGTCTTCAGAAGAAAATGGGGTTAGGAGTTTGGGCTAACAATATTGTGGTTTGTGACAACCACTTTGAGAATTCCCCTCCTTGCTAGAGGTGGAGCATGAAGGCTGATTTACTGAGACCATGCCTATCTTGGCCAAAATGAGATCAGCATAAAACATAAAGTAGTCTGATTTTTGAACTAGAGGTATCAAAGATGCAAATTGATTCACAATTTTACAGTTAAATTGTTTCATCACTTTATAGTTGGAGAAAAGACACAGAAGAATACAAAGATGATAAACATAAAGGAAATTTCAAAAAAAGAGACGTGTGCTGTACATGTTTCCCATATAGAAATATCTTGCATCATGCGTTCATTAGCCATTACAACATCCTTTGAATAGTTTGCTTATAACAGAGGTGTCAACCATAGTCTTCTATGACGACATGTATGTTGGCCTATGGCTTTATCACAATAAGTTATCAGCTGAAGTTCCCATTTTTATATAAATATGCTTCACAATAGATGGAGAAATAATCTGCATTATGCTTACTTTATCCTCAGTCCATACAGAACCAAAAAGAGATGAAATCTTCAGCACAACAATTACTCTTACTGAAAAAAGTATGGCACTAGCAGTACAGTACCTACTTTATCAAAAACCAATTTATCAGCTTTATCTACAGCATTTAGTTCAGCAGTATCGTAAAGGACAACATTCAGATCGATCTTTTTATCTACAGCATCTAGTTCTTCTACTACTTCTGTTTACACTTATTTGGAAGTTCATATTGTCCGTACAAGCCTTGGCCTTGGTGGAGTACAATATGGCCTCCTTCTCAATCCCCTTGAACCCCTCCCCATGAATGCCAGCTTCAGTGCTGCCCTGATCTTGACCCACTTGCGTTGAGAAAGTGGCGTTGATGCACCCTCACTGTTAGGCATCGGAGAAATTAGGCACTGTAAGAGTTCGTCGTAGCTCATGTCAAAGCTGTTTACTCTTGATGGCTGAAACCCAGTAGCAGCTTGTTGTGACTGTACAAGTGATTGGCCGTTGCATTGTTGGATTGAATTGTTGCAAAAACTCTCACCTGCAGAGGCCGTCCAAAGCATGTGAGCGTGAGAGATGCAAAATTAGCTGCAGCTGAAAATTTCAGAGGACTTACTGTTTGTTGGAAGTAGAAACTGAGATTGCATCGAAGATATGACATCATTTGTCGTAGGTAAACTATTGCGAGAGTGACACTGCAGGCAAAAATTAGATTTGGCTCAGTCAAGAATATATCTTTTATATTAATTCTTCTGTTTCAAACAAGATGCTGCTCCAGTTTCTATAGCTAGTACTTCAGAAGAAAAATGTTTAATGCCTTGAAGGATCTCTTACATTGTACAATTCACCAGCCTGGCTGGCCAAAAAGTTGCAAGGTACAGCAGTGAAACTGCCATCTGGACCAAAATAGGTTGTTTCGGTCTGTGGTATCTGCAGCTGTGTAATTCTTGGTCCAGGTAACAAAGCTCCCGGGCTTGAGTTGTAGTGCAGAACTGTATCTGTTACCGGATCATGACTCAACTGTCCCTGAGTAAATCTTGTGATATTGACATCAACCTGCTTGAAAATTGATGATACCATCTTAGAGACTTGATCTCACCCAATATATGAGCATTTAGAGCACTTGTACTTACATTGCTCGTTCCTGGAGAAGTGCCAAGTTCCCCTGTTGAATGCCATGATACAAATCCTTGATCATTTGGTGTATCTCCCATATTTGAATTTCGTTGAACTGTCAGAATGGATATAAATGACTGAAATTTGCCAATTTAAAGCGAAGCTACCAGTGTTGTTCAAGGAACAAGACTTTACCATAGTTTGGATTCTGCTGATTTGGTATAGTAGGACTGAACAGGGGAGTACCCAGAGCAGGGAGCCTGTGGAGTACAGGCTGGTCGTTCACCATCCTGTAGTTGTATTGAATACCACCCATATTCTGATAGGCCTCTCGCTTCCGGGAGTCTAATGAGTTCTGTTTATGAAGGACACCAAACTATTAGAATGTTGCTGAAAAATTATGGTGGTCATATTTTGTGCAAGTGAGGAGATGGCACCTTTTCTACTTGGTCAAGCTGATCTATGGGCCTGTAGTAATCACCAAACTTCACTCCAACAACCTTATATATTTCATCGAAGAAGAGACCAACATCTTGATTCTTGAATTCATGCAAATAAAGGCCGTCGCCAAATTTGCAAGTCATGGCATGCCCTATGATGGATTTCCATGTTGACTCTGGCATCTTGCCAAAAATCTAGATTTAGAAAACCAAAAGGTTCAGGGTTAGTCAATTATCAACTCTCATATGTCTATTAATATAACCTCCCATTTTTATCAAAAGGAAGTTTAGCCTTTACCTTCAAAAGTTTCTGTTCATCCATCATATAAGCCCGTAAGAACTTTTGCACCGAATCGATTCCTTCGTTTGACAAAGCCTGATGGTAAGGTCCATTTTTACGAACCTTATCCAGGCGCCACACTTTGTCATTTGGCATTGGAGGGTAGTGCTTTTCAAACACTGCAAGAAAAATATGTGATGAATATTAATGGCACCAAAACTCAGCTCCAAACCAAGATAAAACCATTCTGAAGAACATAGTTATACCTTCTACCCTTCGCTCCTTCACACGGAAAGGCTCAGTGACTCCTTCAAGAACCCTCTCTCCAGAAGCATTGGGAACCCTTAACCCTAGCCTAAACATCTTAGTGCTGGTAAAGCTAGAGTTATCAGTGAAGGTTGCATTCTCAAGTAAAGCTTCACCTCCATTGAGCTTCAGTGTCAGATTGCCGGTGAGAAGCTGAGCGCTTTTCTCTCGAGCGAATACTATATGCTGGTTGAAGTCTTCAGGTGCCCAGGATTCCTCATTTTTAGCATTGAAATGGCCATGGAGGACTACTACTTCAACCTTAGCTGAAGAAAGATGACCAAATCTGACTATTTGTGTCTGGTTGTTTCCCACTGTTTCAACTATAGCCACCTTAATAGCCTTTCCTTCATCTGATTCTAGTTTCGACATCGTGTAAACGGTTTTTAGACGGTTCATGAACACAAGTTGATATCTTGAGCGCTGAGTCCAGCCAACTGGTAATCTACAAATGGACACAAAGAAGATGCTCAGGAAGAGCAGTAGTGAAATTTGCACTTTACTATGCCTGCATAAATAAATGAAAATTACACTTGAATTTGAACTTTACTATCCGCTCACCTTGGAGGCGCTGGCGTGGTGAATTGTCTGAATGCTTTCTCCATCTCCTCCGAGACCTGAAATATGCAAAACTCTTATTTCCGAAAGGGGGAGAATTCCAAATGGAACACATCAAAAATAAATAATGGAACTGTATTAAGTTCTTTCATCAACAATTTCTCCAAAAAGATATTTCAAAAATACTTATGAGATTCTGTCATATCCTTTAACTGAACAAACACCAAACATTCTCAGTTAACCAGTGAAGCAGAAAAGTAAACACCCACAAACGAAGTAGCAAAGACCCAGATCAAGAAAAGAGAAAGGTTTGTTTGACCAAGTCCTCACCACTCTCTGAACCATTGACCCTAAGATCGGAAGGAGCATCTTCATGAACTCCTGTCCCCTAATCTGGCTGAATCCAATCAGACCCTCCAAGCCGGTCCTCCTCCTAACCTTAAACTCCCTGCATCAAATCCCAAGAACCATGAACTTTGAACCACATCAGCACTCCGAAAACAGCATGGAATCAAGAACACAGAGCCAAACTCACTGGATAGCTAACTGCCACCGCTTCCGAGGTACAGAAAGCTCGCCGGCGCTGGTGCCGGCATCGGAGGACCGTGGAAGGCGTCTTGTGTAAGATGGAGGAGCCATTGATGTTGTGATGAAGAAAGCAATGGAAGAGTTGAAATGGAGCTGGTAAATATAATACAAGAGAAGCAGCAAGCAGGGCAGCGGCTGCGAGGAACGAGGCTGGAACATGGCGGGAAACCGGCAGGAACAAGCTGGGAAAGCTCCTCCATCGTCGTATCACTGTTCCAAGCTGCAGCTGTGGAGTGTTTGAACCTTTCAAGGACTTGCAATTGTCAGTGGGCTTTGTCTGCTCGTGTGTAAGCTTTGTGTAGCGGTGTGCATTATTCTACTCGTGAGCTGTCACTGACACCAAATACAGTTTTCTGAAAGCGATTTTTCGTTCTTCAGATAATGCATTTTTCTCAGTGCAGAAGTAAAACTCTTACTACTTATTTCGCGTGTTCTTCCGACATATCACAAAGTTTAGCGACGCATAGTTTGAAATCCAAAGCAACCAAGGAAGGTGTTAGGAAGCTCCTGCCTGCTAAGTAACAAGGTGAATAGAACAAGGCACATTGACCTTGACCTTGACCTTGACATATGGTGTGAGTCTTGCGGCCGGTGGATGGATGGTTTGCGTCCTCTTCACTCGTCGGCGTTCAGTTTAAGCTTACTTGTTCATGTTTTTTACTGATCTATATAAGGTCTTTTTTACGCCGACAAAAAATATCCCTAATTCCCTGACACTGGATTCCATCAGAATGAATGCTGATATTCTGTTATTGTGTGAGGCACTATTTTTTATTTTTGCCTGAGTCATAGAAAACATGAGTTGCCAAAAATCGTAAGATTCGTAACAATAAGAGTTGCATCGATTTCCCTTTGTGGGTTTTTTTTGTTTATTATTAGGATTGATGTGATCTGGAGGTGCAGACTAGATCGCGTTCATGAGCAAGAGTCTAGAGGAAGAGAGAGAGATGATGATAACAAGAACCAAAGTCTCAGTCATGGGCCAGTGAAGGCGCCGCCGATGGAGATTTCTGGGAAGAATCGAACCTTGTCTATCCTAAGTTCCTAACTGCGGAGACTACCCAGCGGGACAGACAGGTCGGGATCTTTGCAAGCCACCCTGCTTCGTGGAAGAATCCATGGCGGTGGACTAGCTGAAACAAGACAACATAGAGCAGGAGCGAATTCGTGGAAGAATCCGTGGCGGTGCCCAGCAAATAAAAAAGTTTTGGCTTGAATCCGCCAAAAAGAAGTTTCTACCGCTGTTCATCCTATCCAATTCTATTTCATGTCAAATGGGCAACATCCTTTTTCTTCTAGAAAAAACGGTATTGCAGATAAAAAAAATGTTGTTGGTTACCAAGATCTCTGAATTAGTCATTAATTATATTGACATCATAAACTTCTTAACATCTTTTTTATTCATTCATCTTATGTACTCTCTCTGTCTCATAAATAAAAAGATTATTTTTTAACTTTCACACTTTAAGTTTACCACTTATCTTAATCAAAAAATTTGTGAAAATATAATTTATTTTATTGTAAATTGTTTTATCATTAAAAATACTATAAACATGACTTATTTATTTTTATATTTGCAAAAAAAAAATTTGAATAAAACGAATAATCAAACATGGTTTTTGAAAGTAAAAAAAATAATCTTTTTATAAAACAGAGGTAGTAAAAAAGTATGATAAATATTTTAAATATAACTAATAAATTTACACATTTAAATGGTCAAAGAAATTTACTCTTCGTACCGGCATGTTAAGTGCAGGACAGATGCCATGCAAGTGATCCCTCAGCCAAGCTAGATCAGTTCTCCGACATTTGTTCGTTTAATTACAAGATCATATACGATCAATTTTGATTAACAGTTAAGCAATTGAGGGCAAGTGATAAAACAACAACCCCATGCATCAGATGCAACTTCTCAAATAAAATTATGTAACTGCATTGATGCATGGGGACAAAGCCAAATGAAGATCAGTTGCTTAACATTATTGGATTACAGGAACATGTACACAGCTAATCGATGAAAAAATCTCATTGAGGGAATGAGCTAAGTGAGTACCATCCTAATCTGGAAGGTTAGCATCATACTAATCCGATCATCAAACCGGTCTAAGTTCATCAGCCAAAATGAACTAACATGGAAGTGAACAGGCTAATTCTCATCATCTGACTCAAACGTCGGCTGAAGCCGCCTGGCCGACTCCAGAATGTCAGGGCGGCGGGATCCAGGGCCGGCAGTCCCCAGAATCGACTTCACCTTGGGAACACTCATTGAATGGAGCGGTGGTGTCGGCGTGTTCCGGTTCACTTCCTTCAGCACTGTCCTAACAGTGGCTTTTGCAGATGCATGAACTGACGGTGCAGCGGCACCATCCCGGCGGGAGGGTGTTCGCCCAGCTGGGGACCTGCCAATACCACTGGGACCAGCCTCGGCTGTCGCCTTAGCCTTCCCTTTACCGGCCTCATATTTCTGCATGTCGTAAAGGAGCTCCTTCTGGAGCTGCTTATCTGCCACCAGAATCTCCTCGATCTCATTTTTGTAGTCCTTGAGCAGGGCACAAAGGCACTCCATCAGGCAGCCTGTGAGGGGGCTGTTTTTGCTCTCCAAGAGCCGCTTCAGCTCGATGAATATGGGGACCGCAATTTGGATCAGGTTCTTCTTGGCAACCTGGGTGACCGCTCTCCCTTTGGCAGCCAGGAGTGCACTAGCCGTTGCCCCGCCTTCGCTACCTTCTTCGTCCATCTCAGAAATATCCGTGCAGATATTAGGATGGATGCGCATCTCCTTGCAAGCCAGTATTTGCAGAGCATCCTGTTGAGGAATTAACCATCATGACAATATGATAACAGAGGCTAAACAAAAAATTATCTAGTTCATTCAATTTCACACACCAAGATGTAAGCATTAAAACAAAATCACATGCTACATGTGCATATTTGGTGGTCAGTAATGACAAGTAAACATGCTATAACTGGCTCATGGATGGCAAACATTGAATCTAGGCACTGGAAATCAAAGAAATTTTTCAGTTCACACTAACAGGCAGTTATGTAAAGATACTGATCACTACCTGAAGTACAGCCCTTCCGGCTGCCTCATCAACATTGAGCAAGCCATCACAAGCAGCAGCCAAAATCTCAGCGCATAATTTGGCAGATGTGGCTAAAAGATGCTCTGGTGCCATTTGTTTCAGCAAAGAGACATATATATGCATCCGTTTTGACCTTGATCTTTCATCAGTGCCACTGCAACAAAGCTTCCCATGGTAAAAAAAAAAAGAAATCGAATAAAAGGGAAGCTGGGTGCACATAGCTCCCGCTTGCACAAGGTCCAGGGAAGGGTCCGACCACTTCAGGTCTTCTGTACACAGCCTTTCCCTATATAGCTGCAAGGCTACCGGGACTCAAACCTGTGACCTCATGGTCACAGGCAACAGCTTTGCTGCTGTGTCAGGGCTCCGGAAGGGTCCGAGCCCTTTGGTCAAAAATTAAATGAGAATGCAAATTTAGCGAGTACAGCAAGCTGATTATTTTTACCGTATTGCAAAAAGGGCAGGTCCTTTGTCTTGACTGCCCTGGGACTCACTATATGCACCATGTCCTGTGCAACTGTTCAGGACATAAATAGCTTCAATGAAACTGTTATACGCAAGAAGTGGTGCTTTTGCTGCAAAATATACTATGTTAAATTATAAATTGACTTAAAATAAAGAAAAGAGAGTGCAATACCAAAGATTTTTTTCACCTTTTAAGATGTTCCCGAAAAGGTAGTCAGCCAAATGCCTAATCTTCTCCGACTCGTCAACAAGAGAAGGCAGAAACCGAAGAAAGAGTACCCCTCTCCACTTGACATAGTCCCTCTGAACAAATAATAGTCTCAATAAACCAAGATCTAACATTAAATCAAAACATTACAAGGGTGATTACCACCTGCAGCAACTTAGAGAGTAGGATAAATGTTTGTCTCCGTACAACTTCACAGGGGTCACGCAGTGATTTTGTTATTTTTGAAACATAACTGCAAAAAATATCAAAAAAGAGAGCTCAATTAAATTCACATACCCGAATTGGAAAAAAAAATAACTTTTTAAATATCATCTTTATAAAGGTGGAATGTAATTGATTAGCTAGTCTTGCAAAATCAATACATTTACTATATAGGTATGAGAGAACAGCTTTGTGTCATTAACCTTAGTAGCCAATAAAGAAACAGCCGAACATTGGACTAACAGCCTCTCCAATGGCATCTGGCTGTAGTTTCATTATGTTGGCAGAGTTTCAACAGTGTTTTGTTTCTTTTTTTGGAAAAAAATTGGGCAGTATATAACTAAAATAGTAATTAATTTCGAGAATGACCATATAGAAGAATTTGAAAACAGAGGGTACGCCATAATGTTTCATATATATATCAACAGACGTGCCTGGGTGTTGCAAACTGTGAACAAACTTCTAACGTCTAAATTTTTTTAAGTGTGAATGTCACAGTAAATCTAACATCATCTTTCACAAAGAGAGCGAGAATTTAGAACTTCTGATATACAAGGGCAGACAAATGAACTTACAAGAAAGATTGAAACTTCCGAAAGAAATGGGATATTAGTATCAGTGATTACATGAACAAAGACAAACTCACCAGTCAACCAATGCGGTATAACGGACATAGAAGTCTGCCATTGCAATCATAATATTATTCCGAATTGTAGCTAAATCACTCCTCTCTAGCTCCTGATTCATAGAAGCAACATTGAATGCTTATCTGTTAAGAGTATCAACGAGACCAGAGCAGAGTACATACCTGAGCAAATATTGGAATATATCGCTTGGCTAATTTGTCATCCACAAGGCATATTTTTGCCAATGTATCCCACGATTGTATATATAAAGATGGAGCTAACTCTTTGAAAGAAACGGTCCCACCAACAAGCTTTTCTGGCCTTGGCTCAGAGTTTCCAGAAGTTATGATCGTGTGCAACAAAGGAGAGATGTCCTTCACACTTGCATTAGGGCAAGTTAGGATCAGCGACCCAATAGTGAAGACAGCAACAACTGCCTGCGATGTTGACTTTGGCATGGATGCCTCTTTCATTCTCTTATGTTTGCCACTCAGAGGAGTGACAAAATTGCGACCCCTGGCATCTGATGCCTCTTTTATGTACTTGTCAAGGATGCCAACAGCTGTGTGGATAAGTTGCTGCGCCCACTTCAGAATTAGTGCATCTCCCTCCTTAGCTGTTTTTGCTTTCCTTCTACATAAAGTTTTCAGCGATTTTATATGAGCATCTACCTGTTTATATATGCACAAGAAATCGAAGTCAAGATATGAACCAGGATAAATTAAGTGCTAAGCGCTAGGCGAGCGTTGATGCTCTGCCCAGAGCTTAGGCGAGCCTAAGCGCTGTAAAATAAAAAGAAAAGGAAAAGGGAGCTTCAGTTTAGTGGCCCAGCCCGCTTACCAGCCCATCTCTCCCTCAGCCCATCAACTCCTCTCAAGCAACCCAACCCTAGTACATCTCCCGGTGTCCCACTCCCACGCAGCCGCCTCAGACACTTCTCCCACGCAGCACGGAAGCAGCCGGCAGCACCTTCTCTCTCGTTGCCGTCGGCTCTCCCTCAACTGCCACCGCCGCCTTCTCTCTGTTAGGCGCAACACTCGCATTGTGAGGGATGACACTCAATGTTGAGACAATTTTCTCTATATTCCTTACTCACTAGAATGCCATGACCAACCTGAGGGGTTGGGGATATATATATATAAGCTTAGTGGGCAGCCAAGCATATACTAAAATACTAGTCTAAGATGCTAAAGCATAAAGCTGAAAAGCTAGTCTAAGATGCTAAAGCGAAAAGCGTAAAGCACAAAGCATAAAGCGTCTGCACTAGACTTATTCTATCATTCTCCCCCTAAGTCTTGTGTGTCGTCTTCTGAGAGATTTGAATCATCCCAATCCTGACGTGAAGCTCCTGAAACTTGATCCTACCAAAGGACTTGGTGAGAAGATCAGCAAGTTGGTCCTTGGTGTTGATGTAGCTTGCCCTAACGCTTCCTTCCTCCAAGCAGCCTCGGATGAAATGGTACTTCACTCTGATGTGATTGCTGCGCTCGTGGAAGACAGGGTTCTTTGCCAAGGCCAGAGCGGACTTGCTGTTCACCCTGAGCTCCACTGCTTCAGCATCTCTGCCAAGAAGATCACAAAGTAGCCGAGCGAGCCAGAGCGCCTGAGTTGAAGCGGTGGAAGCCGCTATGTACTCAGCCTCGTAGCTCGACAAAGCCACCACCTGCTGCTTGACCGATTCCAACTAACAAGGCAATTGCCGAGGAAGAAGAGCACCCCGCTCGTGCTCTTGCTGGTGTCGATGTCGCCGTGTGGTCACAGTCGCTGTACCTGACGAAATGTGCCGCCCTGGGACACCTCGGGTAGTGGAGGCCGTGGTCAAAAATCCCCGCAACATAGCGGATGATTCTTTTGACGGCCTGCTGGTGCTTCGTCATCAGTCGCTGCATAAACCGACTGACGTAGCCGACGGAGAACACCAAGTCCAGCCGCGTGTGGGCAAGGTAGCGAAGGCTTCCCACAAGGCGCCGGTACTGCATGGCATCCACCTCCTCTGTCGTACTGTCACGGCTGAATTTCAACCTCTCCACCATCGGAGTGAGAGCTGGGTTGCAGTCGGTGAGCCCAGCTAGCTTAACGATGCGCTTGGCGTAGGCGGTTTGTCGAAGTGTGATGCCGAAGTCATCTTAGTGCACCTCGATCTCCAAGTAGAAGGAGAGAGGCCCCAAGTCACTAATCTGGAAGGTGGCTTTCATCTCCTCCTTGAACGCTGCCACCTCCGCATCCATGGTGCCCGTGATCACCAAGTCGTCGACGGAGACACCCACCAGCAGAGCATTGCCGCCGTTGCCCCGCCGGTAGATGGCCGTCTCGTGCAGACTTTGCTCGAAACTCATCCCCTTCAGTGTAAAATCTAGCTTGACGTTTCACGCCCGTGGTGCTTGCCGCAAGCCGTAGAGAGCCTTGCGCAGGCGCATCACCTTGCCCACCTTGCTGGGATGACAAATCCCGGCGGCTGGTGCACGTAGATCTCCTCCTTCAAGTCGCCGTTGAAAAACGCTGACTTGACATCCATATGGTGGACACGCCAGCCCTCCTGGGCAGCCAGCACAAGAAGGAGACGCACGGACTCCATCCGTGCAACGGGAGCGAAGGCATCGTCGAAGTCAATCCCCTCCTGCTGCACAAACCCACGTGCCACCAAGCGAGCCTTGTGCTTGGCGATGGCACCGGCCTCATCCTTCTTCAGCTTGAACACCCACTTAAGGGTGATCGCGCGGTGTCCAGAGGAAGCTCAGCGAGTTCTCAAGTGCGGTTCTTCTCAACCGCATCTATCTCTAGCTTCATCGTGACGCGCCATGCCGCGTGTCCCTCAGCCTCAGCGAAGGAGCGAGGCTCGCCGTTGTTGCACGCAAGATGCAACTGTGCCTCCAGGTCGTGAGACACCAGTCCCGGCACCGGTGAGTCGCCGAGAAGGTCCTCCATCGTGCGATACCTCAACGGCTCGCCGTCGTGGTACGCGTCGACACGCTCCTCGTCGTGAGGGAGCGGAGTAGCGAACTCCACCGGGTTGTGCTCGACATGAGCTGGTGCTGATGTAGATGTGCCTTGAGGAATAGCTGTCGGCGCCGGAGAGCGTGGCGTTGCCGGCTGTGGTGGTGGCGGTGGGGAACTCGTCGCAGCCGACGTCACAGTCGCTGGAGTCGGTGGAGGCTCGGGGACTGAGGTAGACGCGCTTGGCGAAGAAGAGCTGCCCACTCCCCCAGCTCCCTCGAAGTGGACGTACTCGACGGTGAAGTCGTCGTACGCCGGAGTCGGGCCGTCGTCCACCATCTTGCCCCACGCACAACCTCGCCCTTCGTCGAACACAATGTCGCGCGCAGTGCGCACACGCTGTGTCTTCGGGTAAAGAATGCGGTAGGCCTTCGTGCCCTCCGCGTAGCCGATGAACACTCCCGGAGTGCTCCTGTCGTCAAGCTTGCCGACGTGGTCAAGCTCTTTGACGAACGCGAGACAGCCGAAGACGCGCAGGTCGGTAACTGCCGGCTTGCGTCCATACCAAGCTTCGTACGGCGTCTTGCCGCCGAGCGCTTTGGTAGGCGAGCAGTTGAGGATGTAGACGGCTGTCACCACCGTCTCTCCCCAGAAGATGGCCGACATCCCCCTCTACTTCAGGAGGGCTCGAGCCATCACCACCACCGTCTGGTTGCGCCGTTCGACGACGCCGTTCTGCTGCGGGCTGTACGGCGTAGAGTAGTGGCGCTGAATCCCCTCGTCAGCGCAGTACGACGCGAACTCAACCGCCGTGAATTCGCCGCCGTTGTCGGTGCGTAGTACTCGAAACATGCAGCCGCACTCCTCTGCCGTAGCCAGCTGACGCTTGATAGCATCAGTTGCTGCCGCCTTGGTGTCGAGAAGGTATGCCCACATGTAGCGAGACACGTCGTCGACGAGTAGCAGAAAGTAGCGCCAGCCTCCAGGTGTGGCCGGTGTCAAGGGACCGCAAAGGTCGCCGTGCACCAGCTCCAGCTTTTTCTTGGCGCGAAAACTCGCCTGATGAGGGAACGGGAATCGCCGCTGCTTAGTGAGGACGCAGGTGTCGCAGAGCTGCTCCACATACTCGACTCGCGGCATGCCCTGTACCATCTCCTTGTCGCCAAGCTACTTCAGAGCCTCAAAGTTGAGGTGCTCAAAGCGCTCGTGCCACAGCCAGGCGTTGTCATCGCAGCGGGCTGCGAGATACACGGACTGTGCCACCTGCACATTGAAGACGTAGAGGCGATTGATGCTTCTGTTTACTTTGGCAAGAAGACGACGATGGCGATCTCAGATCCTCATAATTCCAGCTTTTATCTCCACCGCGAGCCATTCTCATCCATCTGGCCCAGGCTGATGATGGAGTTTCTTAGTGCGGGAATAAAGTAGACTCCAGTGAGGAGTCGGTGTTCGCCAGTCTTGGCGATGAGGACAATGGAGCCAATGCCCCTGATGTCCACAGCCGAAGAGTCGCCAAACTTGACAGAGCCGCGCACGTCGACGTTCAGGTCGGAGAACTCCCTGTGACCCGTCATGTGGTGAGTGGCACCACTGTCGAAGAACCAGCCGTCGATCTTGTCGTCCCTGGAGCCATCACCGAGGAAGGCGTGTGCCCTCGGCTCGTCGAGGTTGAGGAGAACTGTTGCGGCCGATGCTGCTGGAGGTAGCTCGATGCTCAAGTGTGCTAGGAGCAGAGCCGAATCCTCCTCCTCAGCATGTGCGACGTGAGCCCGGCCGCGCCTCGGCTGTCGACAATCCCTGGCCCAATGGCCAGGCCTGCCACAGTTGCGGCATATGTCGTCTCGTGCCGCCCTGCGCTCACCGGACCTGGTCGTAGTCGACGTCACCGTACCGGACCGCCTCCCACATGTGCCGCACCTGGAGCTTCACCCTCATCACTATGGACCACTCGACGTAGTTGATCTTGGTGAGGAGGGGCCATCCACCACCGACACCGGCGTCCCTGACGACGGTCTGGAGGCCGTGGTGACCATG
>BCLF01000128.1:69226-89677 GCA_001602275.1 Zoysia japonica
TGCAGTACGAAGTATATAGGTATATAAATCATTTCACTCTGCTCTTGCGTTGCATTGGAATTCCCAGGACTCCTTATATTCCTGGACGGAGGGAGTAGCAACGAGCGCTACAATCCCCGCAACATCCTTCCTGACATCTCTGCTATACGAGCTTCGAGGGCCCATTGTCTCTAGCAGTCTCTGGATCACGTGGCTCGAGGATGTCAATCTAGTCATCAGCAGGTGCTTTGCTTGCATTCTCTCGCAATGGGACCCGCGTGTGACGACCACGTCCAGAATCTTTACTCCGGCAATAAAGCTATCATTTGACTTGGTGTCCATCATCGAGTCCAAGGCATATGTGACAACAAAATTCCTTCCCGCGCAAATGACTGATCCTTCTCCCACCCCTCTACAGTGTCCTCTAGATAGGCTGCCTGGAACTAGATGTTTATCAAGTGAGTATGAAAGTTCTTCCGCAACAAATTCCGCGAGCCCTACTTTTGCCCCTTTAGCATATACAGTCTTGTAACTAAAGAGTCTTGTAACTAAAGAGCACACCCTGAGCCACAGTTAAGCTGTACGAGACTTCCAGTGCCGGCTTCAGGTTTGTGCCGCTGTCAGCTTTTTCAAAGTTGTGCTCTATTAGATAGACGCCATAAGCCAACTCCACTAGAGATGTATATTCCAAACACATGCAGAACGGCAAGAGGGCACAATATGATGGCAAGCACAAGTGCTTGAACCAGAAATAAAAAGAAGCCCAGCACTAGCATGCATGCATTCGGAGGATCAAGTTTTTGCTTTCTTCTTATGGATAGTTTGGTCACCGTGGCAATTGCAGTACCTAGGAAACCCCACCATGAATGCACCAAATCACTCATCTTGTCCTTTAAAAGGAAATTGAAGACCCTGTTGCATGTTGCAAGTTACATCAGTAAAATGAGTAATGTGGTTGCTACAAGTTTAAATTAATTATTTTTTAGAAGAAATTCAAAATTGACTCTTGGAATGCAACGAGGTTTGAGAAAAATATGGGGTTGTACATCGAGGTAGCATCGTGGAGTAACTGTCATTTTTGTTTGGCCTAGAGCCTTTGAAAAACTGCTGATGACTAATTGAAAAATTGACTGTTAGCGTAGTGATGATTGGCTTTTGCAAAATATTGTTGGCTTCTCTGCAAACCAAAAGCCATAAAAGCAGCTCTAGGTGAGTTTTTCATTTTTTAGTTCATTTTACTCAAAAGCTAGCGTTTCAGCATTTTAAAAGCTAGATTTTAAGAACCCTGTTTGTTTCAGCTTTTGGCATTTCAGTTTTTTAGCTAGAAAAGCCAGCCTGGAAAGCTGAAACAAAGAGGGCCTAAGTTACCCCAGTTGTGCCGAGGTCCTGAGTTTGAAATAGTTTCTTTGCAATTTATTGCAGAGGTAGGACTTGCCTTGTATAATCCTTCTCAGACCCCACCTTTAGTGGGAGATTTCAGCACTAGGTCTGTCCATTCTTAGGCTTCATTGGAATTATTGGTTAGGTTAATTTAATTTCCAAAATAAATCCTAGAATCTCAAAATCCCAACTCGTATTTGGATAAGGGATTGGAAAATTATTTGTTTGTTCGATGCCTCAACCTTATTAGAAGGTTTTGATTGTTATTCGAGTCCGTTGTGTGACACCTCAACCTTATCAGAATCTTTGCCAACCGATACGGTTGTGTGATGCCTCAATCCTGTCAACTCTTTTCCTATAGATATGTATGAGATGCTTCCACAGAATTCATCCCTCAAAAGAGTTGCCACTTACTCTGGCTGCGTTGCCAAGGTTCGTCCATCCCGATCGTCTACATGCACGGAGAGCAAGTCTGTAGAACCATTTTCCTTAGAGATCAGATGCTACATCGACTGAGGGCGAATAAGGTTTTTAGAAAGTTCTTTGTGCGACTGCTTGATCTCTTCATCGTCTTCACCAAGATCATAAACACGTGTCATCTTCCAAGAAGGAGTGTAGAACCTTCGCATTGCTGTCAACAACATAAAGGTGCTAATCACCGCCGTCATCTTCTATAACCAATCATCATCCAGAAGAAAACATATGTGCTCCTCTCTCCAACTATGTCTTCCATACTGGATATCTTGATCTGCTCTAATATGAAAGTTATGGATAGTACGGTAGACTCTATGATGTTATCTACTAGTATTAAACCTGTGTAGATCTACCGAAGATCTACCTGTTTTATTTTTAATATGTATGTTCATGATTTATTATAGATTAAATTAAACCTAAAAGTGCAGCTAAATATAACAATTCAAAAATCTTGTTTTACACACTTTGGTGGTTAAATGGCTGGATTAGTTGATGCATAGAGGCCAGCACCATTTCACTTGTGTGCAGATGACAAGTAAAAGTCATGATGGGGCTTATTGCCATGGATGTGTTCTGGATATCCAATGGCATGCTCCAAGATGATATTACTTAACATTAAAAAAACCTATAGGGAAGCCAATACACTCTTAGTGGGTGTTGTGATTGGTACACTTGTATCTACATCATAAAGTGATCAAGGAATTGTGGGATGTTCTGTGAGCTAACTATGGTGGCATATATGCTAGCACTAAACAGTACATCTTGGAGAGAGAATTGGCTAGTAGAGGCACTTTTTTAGTAGAGGCATTATTATATTTTCTCAAGAAAATTATAGTTGCATTTTCTAAAATGCCTCATAAGTGCCTTCTCATGCATTGTCTCTAGAAAATAGTGACACTTTATGAATCAGCATTACAATATTAGAGGTAGTTTTATAGAGGCATATTCAATGATTTTATGGCCTATAAATAGAAGCATTTTAATAGGATTAAATAAAAGATGGAAAATATAGTGGATATGATCCTTTAATTCAAAACATTATATCATAGACTATGAATTACTTATTGAGCCTTGCTAGCCAACTCAACAACACATCACAATGTGTCCATAGTATTATTCCTATTAGTTATATGCAAACTAATAAAATAATATCTTTAAGACAACAAAACATATCTCTAGTAATGTATTTATAAGATATAATTATATTTAACTTGTTGCAGAAAAATGCCATAGCAAAGTGCCTCTACAAACCTATTTTCTTGTAGTCATGATGGATCATGACTAGTTGAGAGCAGGCACCTACGCAAGATAAAATGCATGGTGAATAAACTCAAACTCCTAAAGATTGTCATACCTGACAAGTTTGTGGCTGAAGGCATAATTGTCAAATTGCCTCCATCTTAGAGCGACACAAGAGGCAACAGATCTCTATTTTAGAATCGATAGCCTTTCTTGATATTGAAGAGGAAGCTCAAGCTAAAATGGATGATCTAAGGCATTGAGGTCCAAATTAGTGCCAATATGGTGCTCCAACCGCAGTCACATGAGAGCGATAAGAACAAGAAAAATTAGTCTATAGGACATTGCAAATTGTTGTTGTATTTTCCTATAGGACATCGCATGCGATGATGTTTCTAGGTTTTACTATGTTTGAATATTCAAATCAATGGATGAGACCAGACTACTTTTAAAAATCAGCTAGAGGAAAAGATTAAAAGAATTAGAAATGCTCATGGCGGCGAGTATTTCTCAATTGAGTTTGACTTATTGTATGTCAAACATGGTATTATTCATGAGAGGATGCCTCCCAATTTGTCCCAATCAAATAGGTTTACCGAAAGAAAGAATTGCACATTGACTAACTTAGTTAACGCCATGTTAGACACTGTCGGAATGTCTAAGCCACGATGGGGAGGCTTTATTGAGTGCTTGTCATGTCCTAAACAAAATATCTATGAAGAATAAGGATAAGACTATATGAGTAATGAATGGGTCGAGAGTAAACCATCACTTTCTTACTTACGTACTTGGGTTGTTTAGCGAAAGTAAATTTGCCAATCAACAAAAAAGGTAAGTTATAATCTAGGACAGTAGATTGCAGCTTTTGGGATATGCGCATCATGATATTGCCTATAGATTTTTAGTAATTAATTAGAGGTTCCTGATGTTTATGTTAAATCATTAATGGAATCTTGTAATGTTACTTTCTTTTTTAAGAATATATTTCCAATGAATTATTTATATAACATGCCTAGACTATCTTTTGATACTGTTATTGAGATGACTTTTAAATATGCAGCACTTTATGATCATGCTGATCAAACACATATGAGGAGGTTGACAATGTAAATCCTATGAGGAGCAAGAGACCAAGGACAGTTAAGTTCTTTGGTGATAATTTTCATTGTCTATCGAGCTTGTGGATGACACTACAAAAACAATTTCAGAGGCATTTGCATCTCCATATATAGATGATTGGAAAGAATCTGTCCCTGGCGAGATAAACTCTAATTCATTCTAATGGAACTTGTGAGCTTATTAATCAACCCTATGGATGCAGACCGGTGGGTTACAAATGGGTGTTCAAGAAGATGCTTAGGTGTGATGACACAACTGAAAGGTACAATGTTCGTCTTGTGTCCAAAGACTATATACATAAAAGGAAGACAAAGCTTTATTTTATACTTATTCACATGTCATGAGAATGACCACTATATGTTTTCTACTCTTGCTGGCTGCCTCTCATGGTCTTCTTGTCCATCAGATGGATGTTGAGACAATTTTCTTTAATGGAGAGTTGCATGAGAAAACTTATATGGATTAACTACATTGGTTCATTATAAATGGTCAAGAAGTCAAGGTGTGTAAGTTGGTGAAATGTTTGTACGGTCTAAAGAAAGCACCTAAACAATGTTATGAAAAATTTGATATGACACTTATATCAGTCAGCAGGCTTCTCAGTAAATAAGGCTGATAGATGTGTATATCACAGCCATGGTGGGGATGAGGGAGTCATACTATGCTTGTACATTGATAATATACTTTTTTTTAGTACAAGTATTGAAGTGATAATTGAGGTTAAGACCTTTTTGTAACAAAACTTTGATACGAAAGATCTAGAGAGGCTGATGTTATCTAAAACATCACGTTAGGCAAAGGAGAATTAGATTACCTTGATGCAATCTCATTATATGGAAAAAGGTATTGAGCCGCTTTGATTGCAAGGGTAGAACCTTCTCCAACACCTTATGATCCCATATTGATCCTTTGAAAGAACAAAAGAATTGGCAGAGACCAATTGAGGTATTCATAAATGATCGGATCACTTTTGTACTTATCTAGTGCTATTAGGACAGACACTTTTGCTATGAGCTAATGAAACCAGTTTACTTCTAATCCATGAGATGATCAATAATGTGCAGTGAAGCAAGTAATGCACTACTTGGTATTATGGATTGGGGAATTCATTATTCTGAATGTCCTTGAGTACTAGAGGGATATAGTTTGCAAACTTGATATCTGATTTTGATGAGCTGCGTGCGACAAGTGGATATGTTTTCACACTTGGTGGTGCAGGTGTTTCATGGAGATCCTACAAATAGACCTATCATCGAAGCAGAGCTTATTGCACTAGATACAACTACCACTAAATCTGAATGGCTTCAAGAGCTCTTGATGGACTTAACAATTATTGAAAAACCTTTGCCGACAATAATAATGAACTGCGGCAATCAGGTTGTGATTGTCAAAGTGAATAGTTATAAGGACAATATGAAGTCATCAAGACATATCAAGAGATGATTGAAGTCTATTTGAAAAATGAGAAACTCCAAAGTAATATCATTGGATTACATCCAAACAGTGGAAAACTTGGCAAATCCATTCACAAAGGGGTGTCACAAAATGTCATAAACAATGCATTAGAGGAGATGGTATAAGACTCACATGAGCTATTCCAGAGTGGTAACCCAACCTATGTGATTAGAGATCCCGTGAATTAGGATATGAGAAGAACAATCTATTGATTAGCTTGACAGTAACTTCCCAACCCACCTGAGTAAAAATGCACTACTCTCAAAATCTGCATGGTAGGTTGCCAATTGCCTTAATATATTCCGTTGGCTTAATTAGCAAAGGTTCTTTCCTACAGAAAATTCTTAAAAAATTACACCTATATGAGTCCGCCTATTGGAAGGTCACAGTTTGAGTTTTGAGTGACCCTACTAAGCTCATGAAGGTACCAAGGAGTATAACCTATACGCTCTAACAGTGAAAAAGCCTACTAGAGGTCACTTATCTGTTAAGACTTTGAGTTTTAACTTATTGGCACTAACTTATAATTCAAGGCATAGTCCATTGTTCAAGTTGTGAATGCGTGTAGCTTATTATTCTAGATGAAAGTTAAACTTAATAGTCTCTAAAATAGTGGTCTGCAAGAACAGACCTTGAGATCTAGTGTGTGTGTGTGTGGGGGGGGGGGGGGGGGTTTGTTTTAAAATAATAGCTAAATGTCACTTGTATTTGAATAAGGGATTAGGAGCCGATTCGATCATGGGATGCCTCAACCTTATCAGATCTGATTGTTAACTGATTCAGTTGTGGGACACCTCAACCTTATCGGACAATGATTGCTAACCGATTTGGTTGTGGGACGCCTAAACCCTATGGATCCTTCCCTAAAAATATAGGCACGATGTGATAGGAGTTGAGGTGCCCGATCTTTTGGTGAGATGATAACTATCGATTTGGTGGAGTCGACCCTCACGATTAGACTACAAACGAACAAGTCGTGTGTGCCTTAGCAATCGCAGAACCAACTCCGAATGGTTGTTGACCGTGCTGGACAGCAAAATCAACTTGATCATGAAGATCAATTCCTGTAAGCAATCGAAGAACAAGCAAGAACAAGATGTGGCAAACCAGAAATCTCTCACAATGTGAGGTTCTCAAAAGCTATCTAATAGGTGGTTGTCGGACATAACTGAAGATCAGAAAGTTTGCATAAGAGCTAAACTATAACAAAAGAAAACACAAGTTTTTCTGGTGGCAGCTGGGACCTTTAAATAAGGTGGAGGACAACCAAGGGTGCTGGGGTCGTGCTCAAAACCTAAGACGCGTCCCTAATGGGTTCAACTTGATACACGGGCCAACGGCCCAAGTTGAGGTGACGCAGCACCTTCTATATAAAAATGACGATTGGCACAGACTTCGACATGGTATAAAGGTGGAGCTAGATTCATTCGAAAGTAGACTTCATGAGCTTTTCAGAATGTACTTAAACACCCAAATTGAATTCTATATAAAGTCGTGGCTTCCGTTGCAAGTTTTTACTTTTCTATAATCCAAATCCACCATGTGTGAATCTTTCCATCGAAGTCCTTATTAAAAGGTATGATGTCCACATCATGATGCCTGCACAGAATTCATGACTCTGAAGAGTTGCCTGTGCCGCCAAGGTTTCTCCATCTAGATCGTCTTCGTGCATGGGCAACTGGGAGTGCAGATCTTCAGAACCATCATCGTTGGAGATTCTAAGCCAGAAGAGGGAGAATAATGTTTTTAGGATGCACTTTACGCAACTGCTCCATCGCTTTATCATCTTTACCAAGATTGTCTACACGGCTCATCTTCCTTCTAGTAGCATGGGACCTTTGCGTCGCCACCAACAACGTGAAGGTGCTGATCGTCGTTGTTGTCTTCTAGACCCAATCATCGTCAAGAACAAATAGTATGTACTCCTATCGCCAACTATATCTTCCATAATAGCTATCTTGATCTGCTCTGGTGTGATAGTTATGGATAGTATGGGAGACTTTGTGACATAATCTACTATGATAAATCTGTGTAGATCTAGCATCAATCTATGTGGTTTATTCTTTAATCTGTGCATCATGCTTATGATTTACTTGCAGATTAAATTAAACCTAAAACTACTGCTATATCTAACAGGTTTACCACTGTCAGTGACACGTGTAGGTTCCAACCAATCACTAAGGCATGAGTTGCAAATGAGGGACTAATTTTTTTTACAATGCAAAAAATGGAATTGTTCCCTATTTTTAATGTGAGAAGCAGTAGAGATGTAGGCACCCAGGGAACTAGGTGATGTGTAGAACAGTAGAAGTACATCAGAGTCAAACTCTATCCTATAAAATTCATGCTTTTTGATATTCTTTTAGTGGTTCTTTGAAAAAAAACTCACTTATATGTATCAAATGAAATTTACAAATTACATGGCCAGTATACAAACCCAACTGTTTGGACGAGCGTAATTCCGGTGAGACACCAAAAGTCCTCCTTTCCGAGATCTGAGACGAAGCCACCAAGGAGGACGACAGTGGTCCAAGTAATGATCAACAGACCCAGCCCCCTAATGCCCATCATAAGGTACCCAATGAACACGGCGAAACCATCGATGAGCATCACTTCGTCTGATTCAGAGTTGTCTATGGTATATCGACTTGCCATCGATTCTTGAGGTCTACTTGCAACTCTACAAACATATAAATATCATATAAAAAATCACATAAGATGACAAACACATGTTAATTCCTTGTGTAAGCGTGTCATCTTTAGAGGCATTGGATGTGGAATAATTAGCAGGAACATGTTTTTTAGAAACTCTTGCACCAACGTACTCTCTTTGTTCTTAAATTATCATCGTTGTTGACTCTTACCATCATTTTTAACTATTTATGTTATTAAAATAGTGTGATAAATGCCATATATTTTTATTGTTTGATTTATCATAAAAGTTATTTGAAATATGACTTCTAATTTTACACATTTAAACTAATTTTTTGAATAAGATAAATGGTAAAAAATGATCGCCCCAAAACGAAAACAAAAAGCACTACTTGTACATTACAAATATCACATTAATCTGAGGAATGGGAGGATGATGGGAGATTCATAGCTCACCTGCGGCGCGCGAGAAAGCCAGAGGCGTTGGGGACTTCTTGCTTTAAAACAGATAACAAGCGTGAGTTGCATATTGAGTATGACATACTCACTCCGTTTTTTAATTGTTGTCGCCGTTGACTTTTAAATTCAACTTTGATCATTCATCTTATTCAAAAAATTTTGACAAATTTCATATATTTTGATATAATTTGATTTATCATTAGAGTTATTTGAATCACAACTTAAAATTTTCTACATTCGAGCAAATTTTTTGAATAAGACGAATGGTCAAAGTTGATTGTAAAAGTCCAAAAGCAGGCCAGCTCTGCAATCAGACAGAACCGCAGCCGCTGCCGGCTTTACTTCACTTGGTCATGAAGGAATAGAGTAAAGGGAGAAGCTGGCAGCGAGAAGAGGGAGAGGCTGGGTGAGGAAGCGATGCTGATCGACCGCGACATGCGCAAGCTAGGCAGCCGTAGTGTTATGGACATGGTATTACAGGCACCCGCGGGTGTCTGGCGGGTTTCGGCCTTTCGAATGCGCGTGGTGCGGGGAAGGGCAAGGCTGGCGGGGGCGGGGGCCTAGTGGCGGCAAGCGAGGGAGGGAGGGGGCAGGTCCGGCACAGGCCGCCGGGCCGGCGCGTGTGAGGGGTAGCCGGGCCAGATTGGGGCGGCGGTCGACAATCATTTCGGCTCCCCGACGGGTGACAAGGCGCAGAGGGCAAGGTAAAAACGGGTAATCCGATTGAATTAGGATTGGATCAATTTTTTTTTATTAGAGTTGAATTAATTTGTAAAATAATTCGTGGATTGAGCATTTTTATCACCTCCTACCCAAGGGTTGTTGGTCATGGCTCCACCACTTCGGAGCTTAAAAAAATTCTTTATCATTCATAAAGCAATTATAAGATCCACATAAAACACTTAAAATTTTCAATTTCTTAATCAACCATCAATGTTAATTTTTCTTTATTTACCACTTATTATACATTTTTGAACATGAAAACGACTTATTTACTTATTTATTATTTTTTCCCTAAGTTTTCTTACTACAATTTTAATTGTTATTGGGATTATAAAATTTTCACAATGAACAATTTTCACTTTCAAATCACATCCAAATTCAAATTTTAAATTTTAATCTAAAGTATATTATTTTATTTTGAGCTTGTGGGCCTTAACGTGAATTTACGAGAGAAGATTGGTTTTAACAAAGTCCACTAAAATGGGTAATAAAAAACATAGTAAAAAATGTTATAAGGTCAAAAAAAAATTTAAACACCAAATGGATGGAAGTGGTGAATAAGGAAAGAAAATTAAGATTGATGATTGACAAAAAAATTAAAATTTTTGAGTGACTAATAAGAAACTTTAAATTTTTTATGACTAATAAGGAACTTACTCATAAAAATTATAGTTCCTAGCCCAGAAGAGCCAAAGAGACACCCATTTGATGGGTATAGTTCGTTTCATCATAGCTCTATCTTTTAACTGTCTCAAAAAAAAGCTCTATCTTTAACTCTATGAATAGTCAAAATAGATACTCACTCCAGTAAAAAAAAGTATTTTGAATAATATTTTGGTCAAACATTGTGAATATAAATAACACATAATTTTCCATTTGTTAACTCTAGATATGTAAAAATTACATGATTAGAATTGTATTAAAAATACATTTATAAAGGATACATATGTCCCTTTTGAATAATTTATTTTTATAGAAAATAAGAGTTGAAGTTATGTTTAGAAAACTGTATTGTTGTCCAAAATAACTTTTTTTAGAGGAGAATCAACAACTCCCTTTTTTTATGCTGAGGGAGCATAGAGGTGGATTTGGGAAGTAACTACACATCATAGTTATTGATTACACAATATACCCTTTTGTTACTTTTCTTTTATTCTTCTCTCGAACTCGGTTCTCCCTCTAATTCCTCAATCCTCCGGCGTTTGTTACTCTCCCCGCCCGTGCTCCTGCCATTCCACGTGCACCATACGGTAAAAGGGAGCTATGTCAAACATGCCTTAAAAACTCTCGAATCCAATAGCTATTTCAAAGCAGTTGCAGTATACTCTAATTTGCACCTCTTAAAATTTATATATATTTATTACTTATAAACATTAACTATATTTTACCACATATATGGAGGGGGGTCTCTGCTTCTAGTTCCGGCTGGATTCATCAAAATGTCAGGACAGGCAAGCAAAGGAAGGGCAAAGGAATTTTGGCACACATATCCTCCCTCCGTTCTAAAATATAAATATTTATAAGTTTAGTCAAAATCAAATTTTATTAATTTGATCACTAATAATATATAATTAAAATATTTTATCATATAAAAATTATATTTTTTTATTCATCATTAAAAAAACTTTTATAAAAATTATATTTTTATATTAAAAATTATGTATTTTTTAGATATTATTCATAGAAATTATAAAATTTTAATTTTATCAAAGATAAGTAATAAGCGGCAAAAGACCGCCGGTCTGAGCTCAACGACTGAACGTGGAGCACGGGTGCGGAAATTAAAACAATCCTCTGGAAGATGGGTGAAAATTACTCATAAACCGGCGCTGGCCAGCTGCCTACCTGCCGGTGGTTGTCCCCGGGTTGACCTCGAGTATCGTGCCCGTCAACTTCCCCTGGTCCCCTGATCTCAGATAAAAAACTGAGCTAGGGCATGTCCACAGGATAAGTTTACATCATAGTCAAATGCTCCTTCGGTTCGAACACGGTATTAAAACATAATTTTGACTTCTATTTTTGATGAAAATATTTATTAAAAAAATATATTTATGTTTTTTATGAATTCATTTTTCAAGATAAATCTAATCATATGATTTTTATATTGCTAAACTTAATAAGTTAAAACTTATTTTGAATGTATATTTTCATTGTTTGATTAAAACATTGTCTAAAATGAACTTTTTTTTGACTGAAGGAGTACTGCATCTTGATTAATAATTTTTATAAATATTTTAATAATATAAAGTGTATATTATGTTAATATATTTTATGATAAATTTAAATGTACAAATCTCATGTTGTTTTAATTGATTAGATACTACCATACAGAAATTATTGGTAAATACAGCAGACTTCCAAACATATGGGATTTTGACGAGATTCTGGAAGGTGTCAGAGAAACCTCAAGTGTCAAATCTTTAGAATTCAAAATCTAACGGAGCTGAGAATTTTTTGGGATTCTACAATCTTTGTGGATTCAAAGAGTATCTTAGATGGTATATGCAGAATCTAAACATAAAGTTTTTCTAACTGAGTACTATAGATGTTATTTTAATTTATTAATACAATTTTTTCTTCTCGATACATCTTTTTATCTCTTCTCATTTTATTCGCACCATATTTTTTCACATTTTCTAATTCTCATGCAAAGAAAAAAAAAAGACGTGAACATGCATTTGGACATTAGGCAGTGCTGTCGGTGTACTCTCTCACGGGCATCGCTTCAGCGGAACAGACCTAACTTACGCTAATCAGCCCGGCAAGCTGCGCATTTAACAACGACCTCACGAACGTCTGCTGAAGCTGTTCGTCAAGATCTAATACTAACCCTCGGCGTCCTTTCAACAGACAAAAAACATATAGAATCATCACATGTTCAAGTTGACATAAAACAAATAATTAAGGATTCACAACTACACCATTACAACGACTTCGTTGATTAAGTTACAATCCAAGTTGAGACGAGAACGGGCTCGGTGGTAATAAGGCATTCGGCTGGTAGCCAGCATTAGTGTTGAGAGTAAATTTCAAAAAAATACAACTAATTTGTCAAAATTATTACAAAACTACAAATTTAATGCTTCAGTGTATCATAAAACTACATATTTAAAAAAATATATCACAAAACTACAGATTTTGTGACCCTTTAAATTTATAATTTTGTGATGCACCACTCATAAAATATGTAATTTTATTATAATTTTTTTTAATATATAGTTTTAAGATACATAGATGCACTAAATCTATAATTTTTATGAAACACTTTTTAAAATTTATAATTTTGTAATAGTTTTAACAAACTGGCTGTTGCGAACCCCTAGGCCTAAGGTCGTCGTATACCTCAGCTACTTATTATCTTGCTGTTGTCATCAGCAGCACTTGCACCGATCTCCGACCATGTTTCGCGTTCGTAACTGGTGTCGTCTGCAGCTGCCCCGCGCGCCCGGCTCGTCATGGCAGGTGGCGAATGGGTACCGCCGCCGGCTTCACCACCTGCCGTCTCCGGCTGAGCCGCCAGTGCCCGCGCGCGGGGAGAAGGTGACGGTGCTGACCATCGACGGGGGCGGCATCCGGGGGCTGATCCCCGGCACCGTGCTTGCCTTCCTCGAGGCCGAGGTCCAGGCGCTGGACGGGCCGGACGCGCGGCTCGCGGACTACTTCGACTACGTCGCCGGAACGAGCACCGGCGGGCTCGTCACGGCGATGCTGGCAGCGCCGGGGAGGGACGGCCGCGGCCGCCCGCTCTTCGCCGCCGCAGACATCAACCCCTTCTACCTCGAACACGGCCCGAAGATCTTCCCACAGAGGTGGAGCAAGATCGCGGCCATGGTAGCCGCCGGGTGGGGCCCTAGTTACGACGGCGAGTACCTCCGCGCCATGGTCCGGGAGGTGCTCGGTGAGACCAGGGTGTGCGACACGCTCACCAATATCGTCATCCCCACCTTCGACGTCAGCCTGCTTCAGCCAACCATCTTCACCACGTACGAGGTATCAATGCGTCACTGCCAGCCCCGGCCCCACCCATCTGTGACCTGGACTCTTAATTGTTTGCGCATTTAATCACTCTGGTTTTAAAATGACTCAGTTGCGAAACTGACTCAGTTGAGAAGGCCTGATTGGATGCCTTTACGAAGAGCGGGTCTGGCTGGTTGCGTGCAGGAGTCGGTGTTCTACGCTCCGGCAGCTTGTTCGGTAGGATGTAAAAAACTCCGTACTCAGCTGCTTTTAGAGAAACGAAAATGAATCGCGTATCATTTGAGCTTGGCTCACCGCACACAGGCTCGTACGAGCCAGGCTCGGCGGACCGAGAAACCAATCACGCCGTAAATAGCACGTTTGGTGCAGTTTTTTCCCCAAGTTCGCATATTTGATGTTAATTTTTCAAAATGAACATTGAGATTAATCATACTCTGTTAGTAACAATTGTCGGTGTCAAGTAAGAAGACATATTTGATCTTACACGGTTGATCTTATTTTTTATTCATTTTACACGAATTAGCTTGTTTTATACTCTCTCTAATTTTAAATTATCTATACTGTTTATTTTTAAAACAACTTTGACTATCTATTTTATTATAAAAATTTGTTCAAATATGTAAAATTATTAGTCGTGTTTTATATACCAATAAAGATAAAGAAAATTATAATAAAATATATTATATTATCACATTCTCTTACTGAGTTGAATGGTTAAAGTTATCGTGGCACCACATCTACATACTTGTGTCTTTCTGCCTCTGCCGGATGAGTGGTGTTCAGTCTTCACCGCCCCATACCTATGGAACTGGATCTGCCGCCGCTTGTCCCCGTGATGAGCAGCCGCGCTCCACCGCCGCCAGGCCGGCCTATTAGGGGGTGCCGGTGATGCTCATCCCTCTGAGAAGCATCACCGGATCTGGTTCTCGCACCTAAATACCGCACCGCCTCCCTTGGCATGCCGTTACCGTGCACCTACGCGGCCCGTGGACTTCCTACCAGCTTGAGCTGCCACGTGCAAATGTTCTGCAGGGTTAAGGTTGGCGGGCAGGGACTTTGGTTCTAAGAGCAACCATAATGTGATGCAAAAGTGATCCATAAAGAATAAATAAATAAATGCTACTCTCTCCGTCCTACGATAAGTTTACGTTTGAGTTTATGCTATCTAGCTTTGACCAATAATTTGTATCGGTTTGATTAATTTTAAAAATGTAAGATTTATACTTTTAAATTCATCACAAGAAATACTTTTAGAATATATATTTTTTGAATTATTATAATTAATTAATTTCATAAAAATTTGTTAAAGATAAATTTGACTAAAGGTAGATATAAACTTATTGTCCGAAAGCAGTAGTACCTATCTAATACATTGTGGAACAATGCATGGAAGATAGTAACAAAAGTCATCCATATGGCTATAGACTGGCTAGAAGATAATTTAAAACACTATTAGTACTGTTTACGAAACAATAAAAAAAAAGCTGCTCAACCATTGTCCATACCAATGGGAGATAGAAGGCAATCTTTTATTTGATATGGGGCCCACCATGCTGCCTTCTCGGGACCACACATTGTACAGTATTTCATACTCCTAGCTTCTTCTTACTGCTGCGGGTCCTATATTTATATATAAACAAGGTGATCAGCATTGTTGTTGTTGTCCTATGTGGGCATGTAATTTCTCTCTCGACCATTCACAAGAAACCATTCCAGTGTCCTTTGGTCCATTCTTAACGGGCCTGTTCGGATGCACTTTTTCCCGGAATACTGTTTACAGCTGGCGCTACAGTATAAAAATAGTTCTATCGTTGAAAGCGCGCAGCCGCAGCCCGCCGCAAGAATGGCAGTCGAACGGGCCCAACATTCTTTGATTTTTCTAATTTTTAAATAATAAAAATCCTAATTCTAGATCAAACGTGTAAGCTTAAAATACAGATTAAATATGCAGTTAACTTCTCAATTTGGGTCAGTGACATAATTGTCACTTTTAAAATTGTTTACATGTTTGTGCAGGCCAAGAACTCGCCTCTAAAGAACGCGCTGCTATCCGATGTCTGCATCGGCACGTCGGCGGCTCCGACCTACTTCCCCGCCCACTGCTTCCGGACCGAGGACTCCGGCAACGGTGCGGTGCGCGAGTACAACCTCATCGACGGCGGTGTTGCGGCCAACAATCCTGTACGTAAACAACATTAGTGGTACTCCTATGTCTCTTTTGTTTGGGGTCTACCGGACGTCCATGACGGCCAACCTTAATGCATGGACCATTGGCATGGAGTTGCAGACGATGGTTGCCATGACGATGATCACGGAGGAGATCATAGCCCGGGAGAAGAAGGCGGAGTTCCTTCTCAAGGCGTCGGAGGAAGACTGCGGCCGGTTCCTAGTCCTGTCCATCGGCACGGGACTGACGTCCGACGAGGGGCTGTACACGGCGGCGACGTGTTCGAAGTGGGGCCTGCTCGGGTGGCTGCACAAACGGGGCAATAAGAAACCCATCATCGACATCTTCATGGCCGCCAGCTCCGACCTCGTCGACATCCACGTCGCCGTCAAGTTCCAGCTCCTCCACAGCGAGAGGAACTACCTCCGCATCCAGGACAACGTCCTCCGCGGCGCGGCATCGGCGGTCGACGACGCCACGCCGGAGAACATGCGGAACCTCGTCGAGATCGGGAAGCGCATGCTCAGGCAGCGGGTGTCGAGGGTCAACGTCGAGACCGGGAGGTATGAGGAAGTCCCCGGGGAGAGGACCAACGAGGAGGCCCTCGCCGGGCTGGCCAGGCAGCTCTCCGAGGAAAGGGCGGCGAGGCTCAGGCGACGGACCGCGGGGCCAGCTGCCAGCGCTGAAATAAAGACCGCTGCTGGTTTATAAATTGCTCCTACCGCTTGTTCACTGTTCTTTGGCTGGATTCGACCCAAAAGTCCAGTCCAAACGAAATAGCTCTGGAATTTGTTTGTATCTTTGATGAACAAGTTTCGTTGTTTAAACTTTGATCGATCTAATTACGTACCCTTGACAAATAGAAACAATTTGCCTACATGCATTCTTAGGTACTCTGCTTCCTATTCTTCTGCCTTCATCTTTTAAGGGCCCCTCTGTTTCATCCAAGACTGAGATACTGGAAGAACTTGGCACGTACATCTTCTAGGCGATTTAATCTATTAGGGGCTGTTTGGCTCCATAGAAATGAATTAATTTCCTTGAATTGGATTCTATGAATTGATTTGTTCGGAATTGAATCGGTTGGAAATTGATTCATTTCTATTTTTTTAGTTTGGCTGCACTTAGAATTGGATTCCTGAAATTCAAATAAAAAATATGCTTGGAACCATGGACCAAGACGAACTACAAACATTGATATATGGTTCTTTTCCGGCGAGCGGCGGCACGGAGCAACAAAATCACCAAAGTTAAGAATCTGCATAATGAATCCTTTCGTGGCCTCGACGAACCTGATCGGAGGCGGAGATCACCTGATCGCAGAAGCAGCGCTCGCTCGTGAGCAGCGCGCGGAGAACTGTCTCACCCCGTTCACCACTTCATCTTGTCGTGAATAAATTTGTTCGCCGGACGGAAGGAGCGGTATATGTCCGCGAGCTCGCACGCGATCGTCAATGGTGCGCAGGTCGTCGACTGCCTAGCGAACAGGTTCCCCGGTGCGGCGCCGCTCGGTCTCCGGGCTCCCTAGGTTCTGCTGTGCAGCGGCGTCGAGGTCATCCATGAACATGGACTCGAATGAGAGGCGGAGGAAGGAGAAGAAGAACAGGCCTGCAGGATTGAGGGGAAAGCCGGCGACCCACGAGGGAGCCGTGATGAGCGGGGACGGCTGGACGGTGATAGGAGATTCCGAACATTTCCGTGTTATAGGGTTGGAATGTTATTTAGCCTGTATCTTAATAATCAGAAATGGGCTGAATTGACAATTTATTTCTATCGCTCAGCCAAACAGGTCGGTCTTCGGAAATGGTTTCAATTCTACCCAATTCAAGAGATACAAACATGCCCTTAGTTGAAATGTTACATATGGATTGTCTTCGTCATACCATTCCCACCGTGTTCATCTGCACGTTTTGCTTAATCTTTCCTTTACGCTGTTTGAAATGTTTCCAAGATCCACAAATACTCCAATCACGTCAGCAATAACAACACAAACCGGTAGCAACAAACTAGCGATACTTCACTGCTCCCTCCAGTTTTAAATTATTAACACTGTTGACTTTTAACATTTGACTATTCGTCTTATTAAAAAAGTTGTTTCAATGTGTAAAATTATTAATTATGATTTAAATTTCACTAATAATATATCAAATAATAATGAAATTTTTCACATTTGAAATTTTTTTAATAAGACGAATGATCAAAGTTGATTTTAAAAATCAATGATGCCAATATTTTAAAACCGGAGAGAGTACAAAAGTACCATTGCCGATAGCTTTCAATTCACACTTAGAGCACAGTACAATTCTTTCAAGGGAGCTAATGATTTGTTGTTGCCTGACATTTCACAACACATCTCTTCCCCTCTATCCTGGAGTAGCCTTGAGTTGGCTCACAAACTGGCACACTAGTGAAAGGTCTCTTACCAGATGCCCAATCACTAACAAAGATACTTCTCAGTTCCATCCCCAATCTAACTAGTCTTCTGTAAGGCAGGTGATCTTCAAAGGAATGTACTGGATTCGTATTTGGTCAATGTTGCAAAAGGAGGAAAAATATCTCAAATAAAAGTGGCGTGCTGTGTGCTTGAAACTATAGTGATGGAGATTTTCGCTAATAATGGATGGAATTTTAGCAATAGAATTGCATGCTCGAGTTTGTTCCCGTACAGCTCAAGTCAATAGTCTCGTAACAAACTACATGTAGTCGTCGATGCAGAGGCAAAATATTGAAATATATTCCGATTTCTAAAACTATGGCTATATGAAACTCTCATATTTTACCATCAAGGCCGTGCCATCAACAAACATCGACCCTCTTTCTTATCTGCTGCCGGTGATGAGTTATGTTTGAATTTATTGTAAAAAGTATTCAATTCCTCATTTTGCTTCAATGGTTGCCCTATATTACTCTGTAACTTTTTTCTTCATCACTACTGGAATCGACCATTTTTCCTAGGGACAAAAACAACAAGGAAATAAAGTAAATCGAGAGAACATTTCTGAATTCCCCAGGAAAGCTTCCTAGGGAAAAAATGAAATCTGAACTTTTATGGTTAAAATAAAATTGAGGCCATCCTAGCCGTCACAACGCCCGCCCCACGCGTCCTAGCCGCCGTGCCTGTCGTCGTCCTAGCTGTCCTGCCAGCACCCCACGCTGTTTTGCGAGCACCACCATAAGCTGCTACCACCCACTTCTGAGGCCCACTCATCGCCGGCGCTGCTAACTAAGCCCTTGGCCATTGCCACCTGCCTCCACCGCGCTATGAGAGAGAGGGAGATGAGTGAGATCGTGAGATAAAAAGGGAGAGGAGAGACTATGAGCGGAGAAAGATTTTAAAATTGTCCGCGGCATAGTACATTTCTGACGAATCTGAAATCTATAAGTGAAATGTTTGATTTTCCTAGGATAGATGTAAAAATTGAGGGAAATGTCCTCTTTCCCTACGGTTCCTTCATCTCTCGAAAACTTTCTTTCCATTGTGTCAGAAAAAAACTAGGGAAGGAATTATTATCCTAGTGAATTTGGTCGATTCCCGTAGTGGATGGATGCCAACACAAAAATTATACTACTCCCTCCGTCCCAAATTATAAGTCACTCTGATCTTCTTAAGTTTTAGTAAAGTATAAGTCTTTCTCCTTTTCCAATACAACTTTCTCTATGCACAATACCTCTCCATCTGTATCTCTCGCCTCCTCATTTTTAGAACATTCCACTGTCGGGTTTACCCGGATGCTTACGGCCCTGGCTTATTCGCAAAACCCAGTTTCTAGAAGCAGCTTGCAAACACTATGAGTTTTGATCAAGAGCAGTCAACATCCCACGATCCATCACGAGTTCTCTGCACCTGGTCCCCGGGACGGGAAACATCTTCCAACCATCAAAGCCACCACCAAGCCTCGTAACCCCGGCCTGATCTCTATATAGAGATCAGATCGAATCGCATCGCAGTATAGATCAAACACCTACGACTCGGCCCTAGCATTATTGCTCGAGTAGAAACCCTAGCACCCTTGTAGCCATTCAACACTGGGAAAGCCCTGTGAGGCTAATATTGAATCACTGTCGCTAGACGTAGGGTATTACGTCTCGCCGGTAGCCCGAACCAGAAAACATCTTTGAGTCTTTAGTAGATTAGGTCACATAAATGAGAAGAACACATCACAAATCTTACTGTGTTGGTGGTACGAAACATCTACACCACCTTTTACACTCTTTTTAGTTTCCATGCCCAGACCCAAAATGACTTATAAAATAGGACAAAGGGAGTAATTCACATCTATTGTATCCCTCACCATGTGATGGGAAAGCCCTTACCATTATTATATCTTTACTTTGAAATGTGAATGCATTCTGATAGGAAGCTGCAAGGAAAGCACTTACCTTTTTTCTACACATCTGCATAAATATCTGGTGACTTTCTAAATCATATATTTCAAGCTAAACAAAGGCTTTAGATTTTTACCACTTGACACCAATACCATGTTTGTGTTGATTGTAGTTTATAACCTGCGGTGTGTTTGGCATACCAAGCTTCCTTAACTAGGTTTAAAGAAAGGTGTAGGGGCTATAAGAAATGTGATATTAGTTTATAAGTGGTTTCAAAATAGTTGTGAGTTAAAGAAATAAATTTTTTTCTTTTGTCTAAAAGTTAGCCATTATCAAGACATTTATCATAAAGTAGTCCTATAACATCTTATATGCTATTGATTCCCCAATATATGAATGAAAGTTTAAACCAACAAAAAATTAACTAATAAGTTGTATTATGCACAAATATTGTTTGTAATAGTCAAATTTTGTGTGACTTGATAACATAAAAATCATAT
>BCLF01000128.1:90579-102086 GCA_001602275.1 Zoysia japonica
AATGATAAAATTTAGAACTGAACTTAAAAATAGCGGTGTGATATGAATATTAAAGCGAAAAACAAGAATAAATAAATCAAATAAATGTAATGACAGAAAAGAAATATTATGAGCCCAATTTTTGTATATAACAAATACGTGGTTCGAAAACATCTAAATTGAAACACGTGAAAAAGAATTTTGGATTAAAGAACATACATATATAGACAAATTTTAAAAGGGCACATGCTTAAAAAATTATAAAAACAATAGTTTTTAAAATAGTTTAGCCATAATCATTGCTAACAATTTAGTCTATTAGTATTGGACTTAAAAGCAATAATGCAACACGTCACACCCACTTTTTTCTAATCATTTAGCTTAGGTCATGTTTCACTTGAAAAAAACACACTGTATTTCTCAATTGTCAGTTCATTCAAAATACTAGAATATCCTTCATGGATGTTATTCAATCAGTTTACATCATGAAATTATAAAAAATAGTTCATATAGAACTCCATACAACAGGCATGAAGGAGACTGTCACATTTATAATTTGTGGTATGAAATAGAAGATAATGTCACATATGGATCATCTTCGTCATACCATTCCCACCGCATTCGCCTATATGTTTCACTTACATTTTTCTTTACATTGTTTGAAACATTTCCAGCGTCCAAAATCATTCCAGCATCCACAAATCAGGTCGGCAATGACAAAGATATCAACAAACTCGTGATACTTTCTCCATTACAAAAGTAGCATTGCTGATAGCTTTCAGTTTACATTTAGAGCATTGGGTACTGATGATTGCTACTCTCTCTATTCTTTTTTAGTTGTCATCCTGAGTGTGGGCAGAATATAATTAAAAAAGATGAAAAAGGTGGGATGTGTTGAAAACGAGGGGAAAAGAGATAGAAATAGGGATGTATTAGAAATAGAGAAAAGTTTATTAGAAAGTGAGGATGACGTAAATAGGGAAAACATGTGATCTCTAGGATGAAAAATAATTAAGGACATAAGGAGTATGTTGTAACTTGACATTTAACTCCATAGCTCTTCCTCTCTTTCTTGGAGTGGGCATAAGTTGGCTCACAAAGTGGCACGATGGTGAAAGGTCTCTTGCCAAACTGCAAGGATGCCCAACCACTGACAAGACATTTCTCAGTTCCATCCCCAATCTAACTACTCTTCTTTATGGTCTATACGGAACTCTATTATGCAATCAAGGTTGCGGCATCAACAAATATCGAGATTGAGACCCTTAGTCCTCGTGACGTGACTTCAAAATCACACTCATTGTGTTCGGCATGACTTCGAAGTCATGAAGGTAGATAATCTTGATTCCAAACATCGACCCCCTTTTTTTATATGCTACCAGTGATGATGTAATATCTGAACTTTTAGTACAAAGACTACATTCAATTCATAATTTGCCTCCATAGTTATCGTATAGTATTCCTGCTGTATTTTTGTCTTAATGGCACTTAGCAAAAAAAATGTACTAATTCACATCTATTGTATCCCTCACAGTCCGATGGGAAAGTCCTTATCATTATTACACCTCTACTTCAAAATGTGAATGCATCCTAACAGAAAGCTGCAAGGAAAGCCCTTACCTTTTCTTCACCTCTACATAGACATCTGCCGGCTTTCTAAATTAGATATTTCGTGCTAAATAAAGGCTTTCAATTGTTGCCACTTGACACCAATCCCATGCAGTGGGAATATTATTGAATCATGACTTTGCTGGCGGTGAGGTCAAGCGACGTGGCGTGCCGAAGAATAGCGAGCAAGCAACCGCGGGGAAGGTGCGGATGAGCAGGGTAAAAGTGAAACGTTATTTTGTTGAACAACGACGACAAAAAAAAAAAAAAGCACCAACACATCTGTCTGAAACGATATGAAAAAATGAATGGAGGGAGTAGAGTCCTAATCGACACTAATACTGTCCTCCAAAATTTGGCAACACCGCGCCGATGCAGATTTGGCTTTTGGATTAAACTAGAAAATCTACGCGGCAATTGCTGCGCTTTTCGTGTATGTTTCTGTTGTGCACCTCTAGTTGAAGCAGTATATTTTAAATTTATTATTTAACAAATAGAAGTATAGTTGTTTTGACATAGATGACAAAGTTTTATAAATATATACCGCGGTCTAAAAAAAATTGTCGATATAGTTTTCAAAGCATAAGTGTGACATTTGTTATCTATAAAATATTTAATAAAAACTAGCATCGGTACACTTTTAAGAAAGTATTTTTAAAATAAATTATTTTTAATTTTGTAACTTAATAAATTTAAAATTATTTCTAATTTATATTGGCAATGTTTAATTAAAACATTGCGTTCAAAGCTACTTTTTTTCAGACCGGAGTTGTAAGCAGGAAAAGGATTGAATTTTAGTTCTCATAGTAATCAAAGAGCATTTTTAATAGATAAAACAATTTAAATTATCTAAATATATATTTTCATAACATATAAAGTCTTTAATTATGGCATATACTTGCAAAGACATAGAAATAGAATAAATTTCTAAGAACTTCGTTTATATCTTTTGTAATAGTTCTATTGAATCTATAGCAAAAGTAAATTTGATTTAACAAAACACTTATAGTTAATTTTTTATATCTATGCCATTGTCCATATATACTACCACATACTTCCTCCATTCCTAAATTATTGTTTACTATTGATTTTTAATATCATCTTTGACTATTCAGCTTATCTAAAAAATTAATTCAAATATGTAAAATTTTAAGATGTGATTCAAATAACTTTAATGATAAAGCAAATTATAATATATAAAAATTATAAAAATTAAATATGACTATAGTCAAAATTTATATTAGAAGTCAACGGTAACAACAAGATCAGAACAGAGAGAGTCAGTAGAACCACTTTTAATATCACTTTCGAAAGTTATTTATCCATAATATGAAGTGTCTAGTTTTATAATTGAGGAGTTACATGGACTTTTTGAGGTGGTGAAGTAGATTTATCTCAATCAAAAATGAACTTGAGAAAATTACAATTTTTTTAAAAAATAAGAGTTCTGCACAAAAATTGATTATTTATTTAAAATTTTGTTTGGAAGGAGGCACCTAGTAGAGTAACTAACAATGTTGTAGTTCGTGATAAATAAATACTAGCTCAGGCCGATCATAAGAAGTATAATAAGAAACAAAAGCAATTTCTCATTTTATTAATCGAAACAAATAAAATCACCACTAAAGGAGTGCGATTGCCCTTGTTACAGTGGGATGTTTTTTGTGCTTGGCTTAATAGCTAAAAAGAATTATTTATGAAGGTTCTATGTATAAGATTTTAGATGGTGAAAAGACCGAGCACATTTTATGTTTTGTTAAAGATCTAAATGCAAAACTGTCTAGGATTTTTTAGTATAAAAACTATCCAGAATTAGTGGAAGGACAGAGTTGTACTTTATTTCTGGTTTTATGAAGAGTTTAAAAGCAAGAGCTACAGAGATATATCCAATTTTTTATGCACCAGAGAATTGATGTGACGATCTAAAATTTATTGATGATAATACTTCAGATATTTAAAGAGAATCTACGGTCTTTAATATATAAAGATTTTATTATTATTTCAAAGGACTCTGACAAGAAAGCGTGTGGACCTGAAAAAGTTAGGGCGATGACACAGCCGTTCATACCTGCTCCCGTCGAGTAGAAGCACGCTTCTACGTTGACCGGAGAAAAGATTTTTTTTCTTTTTTAATATTAACTGTTAGATTTTAATTCCACGATTAATATTTTTTTAAGTGATGTGGCGTAACGAGCTATTAGAAAATGTCTACGCTTTAATATATAAAGATTCCATGTTTAACTCACTAACGTACCGGTACCAATGCAGTTCATTTTCTTGCCAACTTGTTGGCTAGCTGCAGGCACTATAATCACTCGCCAACGCATGGGCGGCACCACTTTTTGGATGTGGTTTCCTGACTGCTGCTCAATGTTTTTGATTTTGTTTGGACTGTTAAAACAAATCGAAATCGATTTGATTTCGTGAAAACTAGTTAAAATTCATTCCAAATCGAAAATTTACAATTTAAATAAAATTTGATTGAAAACCAATAGATTTTTTTTTTATTTATCTAGCAGTTTTATTGATTTATCAACCGATTTCTTCAATTTAGAAATCGGTTTTTAAGTTTAAAACCAATAATTTTATCGGTTTACCTCCTCGATTTTACTGATTTATCACCAATATTATCAATTTTTAAAATTCTAAAATTTTTAAAATTTTAAAATGACAACTGATCATCGAAAAACCGGACCCTAGTTTCACGGTTTTGTTAGCTGACACGCCCGGACGCGAAGCCTTCTCCGTCTCTGAGCACGTGGAAGTCAATCGCGCAAGGCCGGTCATTGTACGGCGCGTCCCCGACCAGTTCGAAGATGAAGCTCGTCGAGATCAGAGACGGTGAAATCAACCGAGAACACTGGCACAACGATGCAAGACGTTGAAGCCATGCCCCAAATTTGGTTAGTGATAAAAATTTAAAGACGAAGGTAGTACATTGCACGAATCATGTACAACACCTTATTTGAGGTTGTAGACGAATTATTTGTGCTTCACTGCAGAAACTTTACTATTACATCACATGCTTGAATAAGTAACCGAAGATATAATGACGACGACACATTCATCAGCAAACAAAACACACATAGGAGTAGGAAGGAACAGTGATCAGTGATCGCGCTTTGGCTTCTTGACTACCATGACGGTGCACTGCGCGTGATGGATGCAGTAGTCGCTCACGCTTCCCAGAACAGCCCTGAGGGAATGGAGGTTCAGTCAAAAGTCAGAAATACAAAACTGAAGTAAGGATGAGGGAAAAAATATGTTTTCAACTAAAAGTGAAGATTACTTCAAATACAAATGTATGTTTTCAACTTAAAAATACTATTTTGTTCCTGATTTAGCCCTATGTACTTCTTTTAGTTTTAAATTATTTTTAAATTATTGATGTTGTTGACTTTCAACGTCAACTCTGAACATTCGTTTTATTTAAAAAAATCATTCCAATGTGTAAAATTATTAACCGTGATTTAAATTTTACTAATGATAAATAAAATAATAACAAAATTTTACACATTTAAATTTTTTTTTAATAACACAAATGATCAAAGTTGATATTTGAAATAAAAAGTCAATAATTTAAAACCAAAAGAAAATGACGAGTCAGTCACAACGTAAACCAGCTCTCAAATTGGACGTAATACATAGGCGAAGAGCAGAGAACCGACCGCCCGAGCAGGGCAGCGAAACGGCGACGCGTACCTTTTGATTGCGCCGTAGCCATGGCTGCCGACGACGAGCAGCTCGGCGCGGTGCCTCTCGACCGCCTCGCACAGCACGTTCCTCGCGTCCCCTTCGACCACCTCAAACACAGCGTCACTCACCTGCAGCAGAGTCAAGAGTCCAGCAAAACATCATCATGGTCCAGGGTAACAGCGCAGTCGTCGTTGCGACGATTTGGCTGGGCTCACCTGCGCGCAGGCGCAGAGCTCCTTGGCCTTGGCGACGACGCGCTTGGCGACGCGCTTCAGGTCCGCCTCCACGAACGACACAACGTCCGCGGCACCTAGACGACCAATCGGATTCTTCGGTCAATCGCGCCGGCGCCGCTAGCTCGCGCAGTCCAGTTCAAAGTTCCAACCCCCCACCCCCAGGACACGAAACCGAAACCGAAATAATCGACGGGAGCAGCGTAGCATGCGCGCGTACCAGGGCCGGCGAGGCCGACGTTGCACGCGGCAGCGGGCTTGGCGGTGACGACGACGAGGCGGTACATGCGCGGCTGCCCGGGCGGGAAGAAGTGCTGCAGCGTCCACTGCAGCGCGTACGAGCTGGGCTCGCTCTCGTCCACCCCGACCAGCATCGTCATCTTCCCGGCGGCGGCCGCGGCCGCAGAGGACGCGGACACCTCCTCCGCCATGCCACCTCCGCGCTGCTACCTGCTAGCTCCGCTCTCGTTCCGCGACGCGCTCGCACTCGGACGAAGAGGCTGGAAGGAACGGGACCGGCTCGCGGAGTGGCGTGCCGGGAAGGAAACTGACCAGACAGCAGCTGGAGCCAAGTCTTTCCGACAGGTGGGACGCGGACGCGGCGGGTGCGGTGCTGGCCGCCACCTGTCCGTCCGAGGGAGTTACTAGGCCCTTTGAGCATCCTCCCGTATGTTCCAGACTCCGGGTCGGCCGAACAAGGGCGCGAGCCAGCTCCGGCGGCCCTGCTTCGACTCGGCGGGCCTGGGCCGCATGGGCAGCCGCCACTTTACGGCTGCGCGCCAGTCAACGACTTCCACTGTGGGCGTACAACTTTTGATGTCAGGTTCCAACTCGTTGATTGTTTAGAACAGACGTACTAATTCGAGTGCTTATGCTTACGTTAGGGTAAAGTTATATAATTTAATTATTTTCATATAAAAGTTAATATGATGTATTTTTACTTTATTGTGGACAAAAAATATAATACAACTTCTACTTATATAAATATAATAACTTGTATTAATACAAATTGAGCTACCGAAAAAACAAACTTATATAATACTTGATCTAATTTAACCTTTGCATGATGCAGTTTTACTTGAAAGAAAGTAAAATTAATTCCAACTGAATAAACAAATGCGTCAATTTACATCATAAAATCTCACCCGTTGCTCCTATCTAACTAGATTTAGATGATTTCTGAAGTTGTTACCATTGAATTCTAATTTCAACTTTAACTATTCGCTTTATTAAAATTTTTAATAAAAATTATATATTTTATTATAATTTAGTTTATTATTAAAGATATTTTAATCACAACTTATCTCTATTACTTTAAAAGAGGCATTTGGTGAAGTTCACTTTTCTGCATCCGACGTCCATCTGCAGGAGGAAAAAAATTCTCTGCGCCCCGTCCTCAGATGGCCGTGGTGAGACCCATGCCTCGATTTGCGCCACATGCCCCACCTCCTCCATCCGACGCCCCTCAGCGTCCGGCCCCACGCACGTCTCGGCTCGGCTCCTTCCCACCGGTCGCTACGGCTCAAAAACGAAGCCGGAGAGAAGAGCCGTGCGGATGAGAAAAAAATGGCTCACCAGATGGAGTTCCTGTCGCCCACTCACAGCCGCTCATTTCCTTCACTGCTCCGCCCCCTTCCTGGTGACTATCGCCATGGACGTCTGCCGGCCTGCGTCGGCACCAGCATCGCCGGTTGGTTCGATTTTATCAGCTCTCGTGATTTTTTGCCACCCCTAAACTCCCTCCTCTGCGCCAGTGTTGATTTATTGTAATGAGTTATGCATTTCACTTGCAGTATTGACCTCTATCCATTCAATGGGAATAGGCAAGCATCTGTAGCGGCATGCCCATTCAGAAAGCCACATGATTACTTACAGAACCAAATACATCGGGTCAAACAGAATGCATATACTAGAGTTCTTAACGTATTCAAAGTGCAATCCAATGCAATTTTCTGGGTAAAGCAATAAAATGAAACTTATGTTTACAGTTTCAATAATTATATTCATATATTGGCCTGGTTTTTGTGCTGAAAAAAATGTAAATGTTCTCTTATACAGAATAAAGAAAGCTTGATTTGATTACTGAACTCAGGAAAGAATTAAGGTGTAAGATGAGGAGTACAGAAGCTATTGAACAAAGTCAACGAAAACGGTGCTATCTGTGGTATGAAGTATTTTCACAAAAGCATTCCAGTATTTCAATGTGGTGGTCTACTTCGTCATCACAATGCGATATTTTATCAAGTCCTTGGATTAAATAAACTTTCCAGGGAGTTGAGACATGTACACAGGGTGCCCAAAGCCCAAGCTGTACGTATGGTAGAGATCTGGACCGCGTAAATTTCTATAGTTGTAGTAGAGATCTCCAACGCGTTAGTTTCGCAGGTCTATAACTTGAAACGTTGTGGGGATTAGATTAGGTTTCTTCCTTTTTTTTATATACGGTAAGAGCATTGAAATTTGCAGAAGGAAATCAATTATTTCCTTAACTTTAGAAATACGCTCTAATATAAAGAAGGGGAGCCCGCGGATCGCGAGGATCAACCAATGGGGGCGGTGTAAAATAAATTGTATCTTGTGCCATCTTAAGTTTTATTAAAATTCTTCACGATAAAAATTAAATACAAACTAATCATTCAAAATTTACATGTATCATATCTAAAACTGAATGATTCACGCGACACTATTATAGTATCATCTAAGTGTAGCTTCGCTAAAAGTTATCCAAGTTATTTATGAGCTTCTTTAAAATAGTACATTTGTCATTAAAGTTTATCTAAAATAGTATTATCACGGATTTGAACTCATTTTCATTTGATTTTTAACTTTTTTACATGGAGTGACGATAATACCTATTTAATTATACACATGTGATAACCTAATCAAATTATTTGATGTTTTTTCTTTTGATATATGAAATGGCATTTGAACTAAATTGAAGCTGCTGCAGGTACAGAAAGATAAATCACCTAACAGAGGCCGTAAAATATGCTTTCTAACCACTCGTTTAGACTCCTTGTAACTTGGCATCGAATCATGGTCAGAAACTACACTTTCAGCGTTCAAATTAAAAAAAAAAAAGTGCAGAGCGTTGTGTGCACGAGCACGAGAAGTATCGCTCGAGCGCTGGCCGCCAAGCTCGCGCTTGTGTGACGAGCTCGCTACATAGTGGTGAGCATTTGTGGCTCTACCGCGTCGCCAGGTGCGGTTGTGTGGCCACCGCCGCTGATGATATCGAGATGTCGTGGAATGAAGAAAATATATTTTGAGCAACTTTCTTTGAATTTTACATATTTGTTGGAAATAGTTATATTTTGTTAAATTTAATAATGGTCTGTGTGAGCTTAAGATCTAAAAGATTCTGAAAAGAAGATTCTGAAGAGTTTATCTGTTAGATTTGGAAGAAGTGCATACGGAGATTTTATCCGTCAAATTTGTAAAAAAATATAACTTTAAGTGTATTTTTTGTGTGCACGTAATTTAACTCATTTTTATTGAAAATTTTTTACGGTGTGTATAAAAAAAATATTGTACTTTTTACTAAAACTTTAGGAATGCAAATCTGTTCTAAAATAAGTGATGTTTTTGTGTTTTTGAAATTGATATTTCACCGTTGGTCTTATTTAAAAAAATTAAAAAATACAAAAATAAACAAGCCAAGTTTAAAATAAATTATTTCACAATAGAATAAATAATTTTTAAAAACCTTTTTAAGTAAGATAAATAGTCAAAAGGAGAAGTTTGAAATTTAAAAAAACACTTATTTTTGTGACGGAGAGAGTATAATCATACTATTATATTCCTATGTGGTGGAGTATTAGTGAACTCGTGAGGTTTAAAAGAAATTTTACTTCTACTTTGTATTATTAAAATAATCATGTTATATTTGGGCAAACACAATACAATGGGGAACCAAATGAGATTCATCAAAAGATAAACAAGGTGGGTCCGGTCCTTAACAAACGGTGATGTAGGAGTCGCTGCATGTGGAGCCGTACCTTTGTCGGAATCAACTACAAAAGCGGACAGAAACAACTAGCTTCCCAATCCCCGGATGCTGCAGATATGCCGCTCCCCTCTCCCTGCTGCCCCTTCTTCTTCCACCGACGGAAACGGAACGGAGACGCTTGCCTGTGAGCCTGTCTCAGTCGCGGCCGCACGTATGCGCAAATAATTTCCAAAATGCCACTGAAATTAAAGTTACTACCGTCGTCACAGTAAAAGCTTATTTTCTATTTTTTATTAACTGATGCTTTGATCAATGATTTTTATAAATTCGTTTAAATTTAAAAACTTAGTATTTGTATTTTTAAATTTATTAAATTTTTTATAATATATAATTTATACTATTAAAATGAATTAGATTTATCAGAATTATTGATCAAAGTTGTACCGAACAAAATCTAAAAATAAGCTTCTATTGAAATAGAGAGTATTCAAACAGGAAAAACCTATTTTAAACATTTAACCCTACATTATCAAAGCTGTTCAATTTTTTAATATTTGAAATGAGCTTGTAGCACTTTTTATAAAAAATGATTAATAGTTGATTGAAAAATTAGATAAAGAATCAAACTTATGATATGGAATCTGCTGCTTTATGCATAATTTAAAGGGATAATACCCAATTCTGCTCCCGAATTATAGTCAAAAACTTGGTTCCGTCACTCAATTTTCAAAAGAAACTTTGATTAGAGGTTCAGTTTTATTCCTATTTCAATGTGGCTGCTCACATGGCACGTCATGTCAGTTTTGAATTTTAAATTCTAAATTTAAATTGATTTGTTTGAATTATCGTGTTTTTAAATGAATGCAATAAAATAAGATCCTACATAGCTATACTTTGGAACAGATGATTGTGTTAAGAGTTTCAAATTAAGATTACATCTTAACTATTTCTTTGAAATTTTGATCTCGGTTGTCTACCATTTCCTCATCATGTGTGGCGCTATTTTTCATTGCAATATATGGAGATGCCAAACTTATAGGAAGGTGAATAATGGCTATGAAATAAACACTCTCCGTATACAAACTGGCAAGTCTTGTTTGAGCATAATAGTTGGGTTATGTGAAATTTATTGTTGCTCTAAAATAGAGAAAAAATAAACAAATGAGCTTATGAGCCAGGGGCATTTTGGTCATCTAAAGCACCCCGTGGCCCGTTCTCCGTCGGAATGGCTGGTCAAGTGATCATCTTCGCCCCGCAACTGAGGCGGGCTGTACTCCGACCGGCGTCACCTCTCTCTCTCTCTCTCTCTCTCTCTCCTCACCTGTCGAGCTCCTACCGCCCGTACCGACCTCGCCCCAGTTACCGCCTGCCCGCCGCCTCCTCCCCTCGCCCGGGCCGCGGCTTATCCACCACACCTCCGCCGCCTGATCGCGCCGCGCCGCGCCGACCTTCCCCTCCTCGCGGGATCCTGCTCCTACCATGCTGCAGCGCTGCGCCCTCACCCCACCGCGCCGGCCCGCCGCAACGCGCCTCCCGCTGCCGGACGACCACCCCCTCGTCGCTGTCTTCTCCTTCCTCTTCATCCCCACCTAAATTCGCGGCCCTCTCGCTTCCGTGGTCTTGTTTCCAGGAGGTTTCTTAAGTAGCGCTCTAGCCTGAAAGAGTAGGCGGAAACGGATCGCCGACGGAGATGAGCCGGGAGGGGCCGCGGCTCGACCACGGCGGCGGCGGCGCGGGCGTCGAGATCCTGCTGCTGTCGCTGGACCTGCTGGGCCAGGTGCTCGACCTCCTGCTCGAGCCGCGGGACCGCAAGGCGTGCCGCCTCGTCTGTCGCGCCTTCGAGCGCGCCGAGGCAGCCCACCGCCGCGCGCTGCGGGCGCTCCGTAGGGACCCGCTGCCTCGCCTGCTCCGCCTCTTCCCGGCGCTCGAGCGGCTCGACCTCTCCGCCTGCGCCTCGCTTGACGACGCATGCCTCGCCGCCGCCGTAGCTGCTGCCGGCGCGGACCTCGGCATCCGGAGGGTCTGCCTCGCGCGGGCCAGCG
>BCLF01000128.1:102447-125938 GCA_001602275.1 Zoysia japonica
CGGCATCCGGAGGGTCTGCCTCGCGCGGGCCAGCGGGGTCGGCTGGCGCGGGCTGGAGGCGCTCGTCGCCGCGTGCCCCCGGCTGGAGGCGGTCGACCTGTCGCACTGCGTCAGTGCAGGGGACCGCGAGGCAGCCGCGCTGGCGGCGGCCGCGGGGCTGAGGGAGCTGAGGCTGGACAAGTGCCTCGGCGTCACGGACATGGGCCTCGCCAAGGTGGTTGTTGGGTGCCCCAGGCTCGAGAAGCTCAGCGTCAAGTGGTGCCGCGAGATCTCTGACATCGGCATGGATCTGCTCGCCAAGAAGTGCCCTAAGCTCCGCTGCCTGGACATCTCTTACTTAGAGGTAAATCCTATGAGCAATTGAGCATTTCTTGTTTGGGTAGCTATCTTTCTGGTGAAATTGTTCCTCATGGAAGTTTAATTAATCTAGCCATATATTAGGACTAGGAATGATAAACTGATTAGGTAAATAATGAAAGCTTCCATATTTGGGCACTGATGATTGATGAATGCAACATCAGCAGCAGCAGCAGTTCCAAAGTCTTTTAGTCTAAAGCAAGTTGGGGTAGACTAGAGATGAAACTCGAAATAGCCACATGAACTAAATTCAATGCAATACAATTTATCAAATTATTTTTGGTGGGGACTATGTTGAATTTTGATTTTAACTTGGAAAGTGGCATAAATCTCAAGAGGCTTGACATACTGTACAGTTCGCTAATGCATGTTAGTGAAAGGATGATGTTTGATACGCTATGGCGAATTGTTCTAATGCAATGAATGAATGCTAGACTATACATGAACCTCAACAAGAGCCATACAAACTAAATTTCAGTGCAACGTAGCATTAAATGAATAGAGTTGTTAGACCACGGTAACTGTTATTTTTAATTTGAAAAATGCTAAAGTCTCATCTCTCATGAGCTATTGTATTATTTGTTTATTATTTGTTCACTATATACTTATATATTCTTTTCTGTTGCAGGTGGGCAATGAATCCCTTAGATCAATATCCTCACTTGAGAAGCTAGAGGAATTGGCAATGGTTGGATGCTCATTTATAGATGATGAGGGCCTGGAATTGTTAAGCAAGGGAAGCAACTCACTGCAGGTAATCACACTTTGGGACACTAACTTTTGTAGGCTTTTTGTTGCATGACAATTGGACTTTGCTTACATTCCCTGGTACTACGAACCTTGAAAGTTATTGCCCGTGCATCTTTCAGCATCATGAACAACTAATAAGTGCTGAGTTTCAGTTTTATGTTTTTGAAGCATTGATCTATTCCATGTGCATATTTTGGAAGATCACCACCAATCGGATGTGATGTTTTCTAAGTGCTGATTTTTTTTAAGCGTGAACCTATTCTGATGATCTTCTTTCATTTCAGAGCGTTGATGTATCAAGATGTGATCACGTGACTTCCCAGGGATTGGCTTCACTCATGGATGGTCACAAGCTACTCCAGAAGTTACATGCTGCAGATTGTTTGCATGTGAGTTGATCTAACATAGTTGCTCGTTGCACAGATAAACTCGATGTTTATAAACAGGTTTGCCTTAGTTTGGTATGTCTATGATAATTATAAGGAACAAACGATTGACTGTATTGTGGTTTGTTGTTGTTATACTTGAAACTTGTAGGAGATAGGGCAATGTTTCCTGTCGAAGCTGGCAACACTGAAGGGAACCTTGACTGCATTGAAACTTGATGGTCTTGAAGTCTCTGACTCTCTCCTTCATGCCATTGGTGAAGGTTGTGGCAACTTGATTGAGATTGGGCTTAGCAAATGCAGTGGTGTTACAGACGAAGGGATCTCATCTCTGGTAGCTCGATGTAGCCACCTAGAGACAATTGATCTAACATGCTGCAAACTCATCACCAACAATGCCCTTGATTCAATAGCTGACAACTGTAGGATGGTTGAATGCCTTCGTTTGGAATCCTGCTCTTTGATAAATGAGGAGGGGCTAGAACGTATTGCAACCTGTTGCCCCCATCTTAAGGAGATAGACCTCACTGACTGTGGAGTGAATGATGCAGGTTTGTGCTATATTATTCTTGTGTGTTTTTACTTGTTTCATTCCGGCGTATCATTTAGCTGAGCATCATAACTTAACTTGTTTTTGCAGCACTGCTACACTTGGCTAAGTGCTCTGAACTACTAATACTGAAGTTAGGCCTGTGCTCTAGTATTTCTGACAAAGGCCTTGCTTTCATTAGTTCGAATTGTGCAAAGCTTGTGGAGCTTGACCTCTACAGGTAATTCATAGCTTGTTGTTTGTTCTTTTATCATGACACTTAAGTCCTCATGTATGAAACTAAGATGTTTGCAATGTTCCTTACTGCAGATGCAACTCGATTACTGATGATGGGTTGGCAGCTCTGGCTAATGGTTGCAAGAGGATTAAGCTTCTGAACTTGTGCTACTGCAACAAGATTACTGACAGTGGTTTGGGCCACTTAGGCTTCCTGGAGGAGCTCACAAACCTTGAACTGAGATGTCTGGTCCGCATTACCGGTATTGGGATCTCCTCAGTTGCAGCCGGATGCAAAAGCCTGATAGAACTAGACTTGAAACGTTGCTATTCTGTTGATGATGCTGGTCTGTGGGCCCTTGCGCGTTATGCTCTAAACCTTAGACAGGTATGCTATGCAGACCACATTTTCTTCTGCAGCAGGAGTCTGATAAGCATGTAATTACTTTGCAGCTTACTATATCGTACTGCCAAGTCACTGGCTTGGGCCTCTGCCACCTGATGAGCTCCCTGAAGTGCCTCCAGGATATTAAGATGGTGCATCTGTCATGGGTCTCTATAGAAGGATTCGAAATGGCGCTGCGTGCTGCCTGCGGGAGGTTGAAGAAGCTAAAGATGCTCAGCGGTCTAAAGGCCGTGCTGTCCCCCGAGCTGCTCCAGATGCTGCAGGTGTGCGGCTGCCGAATCCGATGGGTCAACAAGCCTCTCGTCTACAAAGATGGCTGAAAACTCATGTTCCCTTCGTCGTCTGTGCAGCTTCTACATTCACCCAGACTGTGAATTCCGATCGTCCAAGTTTAGCCTGCTTCTGTTGTGAGCCATGTTTTATCCGCAATAATCGTTGGGATGGGAGTTTGAAAGTACCCATCCCAACCTCTGGTTACAATGGTGTGTGCAGTTCAATGTCATGCCTGGCAATGCTCGCGAGCAGAACATGTCCAAACAGTCTGGTTCAGCTGTACAGCGTAATGGACTAGTTTGTGAAGAGCAGTTGCCTTGATATTGGTTCCAATACAAGTTTATTTTTAACTTTTATTGATTACAACTTTGATCAATAAAATAATTTTTATAGATTTGATTCAATTTAAAATATTAATATTTGTACTTTTAAATTCATCAAAAGAAATACTTTCATAATATATATAATTTATATTATTAAAATTAATTTAATTTATTTAAATCATTGATTGTAGTCAATAAAATTTAAAAATAAACTTATATTGAGATGGAATAGTAAATGACATTTGGCTAGCGAGAAATACGAGGTGAGATTGAGATTAAAAATTGAATAGTGGATTGGAATTTAATAACATGGAATAATAAGCGTTAGATCTTCTATTTTATTTCTCAATCACTAGCTGACCCTTCATTTCTATGTCCAAATACCACCGTATTCTTTCGGACGGCCCCCCCAGCCTCGTGGTGCCATCAACGTCTACGGCGCTGGGTTTTGTTCTGCCTTGGGGCCGGACCACCCTCCTGCCAGATTCCTCCATCCACCGGCGTCGTTACTCCCGACGCGAGAGACAACACGAACCATCTGCTCCGACAGGGACGGAACGCGTCGCTCTCATGTCTCACCATCTCTAGACGTGTCACGGTCGCATCACCGTATACCTTCGGCCGCCTTCTACGCACGCCGGCGACCCGCCGGCTGGCCGGCCACGTGTGCGCCGCGCCGCCGGCGCTCGACGTCAGCTGCCTAGCCCGTGACGGGCACGTGTGGAGCGGCTTCCGGTGCAGTGACAGCGAACGCTTAAGGGCATCCCCAATGTGTAAAAAAAAAAGGTCATTATGCACTAAATGAGCTTCTATAGATCACTTATATACATTGTACAATTGATCTTTATAGCATTAAATGTTTGAGTCATCTATATGCATATGATCTGGCCATATAAAATAAACAAGGATTTTTTTACACTGTGACTATTGCATCAGAGGGTGAACAGTTGATCTTCTTTACTCACGGAAGAGTCACACGTTATATAACCTCGTTATAACTTTAGCTACCTGCTGTGAGACTCACAGATAAAACACATAGTAGTCTTTATACATAAAATTCACAAATAAAGATACAGTAGTGTTTATACAATGCTGTTGCTCTTAATTTCGATCGGCTAATCGAGGTAAGTTACTGTCGAGGTGTCTGCTATTTTGCCCCTCTTGTTAAACAAAGGACACCCCGTTTAGAACACAATGATTTCAGAGAAATATGATATTCATTATCGGCATGGTTTTCAATCTTTCTCGACAAGTGAAACTTGGTTTTTAATAATCGTGGCCGACGAATGCCGTGCGTTCGCATGGAGTCTCGTTGGACAAATCACGCCGTGTGGCTCGACCGTGGGAGATGGAAGTGTGGGATACCAGCATTAGAGAGTGAAGGTTCCATCCATGGCGCGCGCAGGTGGCAGTTGTTGGCATCCGAAGTGTGACGACACTTTCCGGACAGCTTCTGAGCTCAATCTCCGATCCGAGAATCGTGTGGGTAGGCTGAGGCTCGGCGGTTGGCGCGGTCGAGTGGCCGGGCGCTCCGACCGGCCCTTCACTTCTCTCCCGCCGCACCTAAAACCTCGTCCTCCGCCTCGCCAACCAACCAACCAACCCCTCCCTCTTTCTTGACCGCGCGCAAGAACACGAGGAGCGGCGCGAGTGTAGTTTAGTTGGGCGAACCCAGTCGTGCGCGCGCGCGCGCTCTTTAACTCGCCGCGCAGCGCGCTCCCGGCGTTACCTGCCATGGAAGGTGGGGCCGGCGGCGGCGCCGGTCAAGGACAGCGGGAGCGGCGGAAGGCCGGACGACAGACCCGGGCCGGTGAGGGAGCCGGCGGCCGCGGCGGGATGAAGTTCCAAGTGTCCGCGCGGGCGCCGCACGGCGTCGCGGCGCTGCTGCTCGTCGGCGGTGCGGTCGTCGCCGGGGCCGTCGTCGTCGCGTGGCGCCATGCCCGCCGCAGTCGGCGCGGTCCGCAGCCAGCGTACGTGCGCCGTCTCTTTCCTCAGACTCTGTACCCTTCTTCTAACCGGTCACGTTGATGATGAGGTAGAACCGTAGAAGCGGGCGATGACCCGTGCTGTGTTTCTTTTTGTGCGTCGTCGTCGTCGCGGCTGAAAAGATGGTTCTTTTGGTGTGAACTCCGCAGGAAACAGGAGGCTGTGGGTGGCCGAGTTGTCGAGGATGGAAAGGTGAGGACGACCGAACCGAGCGAGTTCGGTGATAGGCACTGTCCCTTCTTTGCTTCTTTCCTTTTAAATTCGTTCCGGTGAAACTTCTCCTGCGATTCGAATGAAATTTGTGTTCTCAGGGTGACGCATCGGCGTTGGAGATGGATCAACTTGCTGACGATGATGTAACGAGGGAGAAGGAGAATGCTAGGATTGAATCAAACGGATTGGTTAGTCTTCTCTATCTCCTTCATAAACATTTTTCTTCAGGAAAAAAAAAAGACAACGAGTGGTTTGATCATTGTATATGTGCATACGTGTTCTGTTCTTGCTCCCATTCCTCTGAATTTTGGATTCAGGATAATGATGGGGTGACAACAGAGGAAGTTCAGGAGGTTAATTATGATACAGAGATTGTTGCCAATGAGCCGGTGTGTTCCTCAAAACTTTGCTGTAATTTGCACCAAACCTATGCGGATCATGGCCCATGGGTGTATTACATGAACTGATTGTTTCTTGTGGCTCACTTGTGTGCATTTTGTCTCCTCTGAATTTCGGTTTCAGAAGAATGAACTTGTTGAAAAACTTGACCTTGATGCGACTAGCAGCCTTCCAGAGATCTCCACGCATGGTGATGCGGTCAGTGCTTGTTTTCTCTGCAAAGCTGTGAAAACTGAAACGTTTCTTATGGATCTAGTGTTTGCTGGGAATAGGAGCCACACTTGTATTATTTCGCTCTTTGTTCCTTAATTTTGGTTTCAGGACAGTGAACCAGTTGAGAAACTTGATCAGGAGCCGAGCACGAAACTTCCTGAGATCATTGCACACGATACTGTCAGTGTGTTTGCTCTGCACAATTGTGAAAACTGAAAATGTCTCGCTGTAGTTCGCATGCGTGGTGCATTCTCTGGGAGGAGCCTCACTGTTTGCTTCTTATTTTCAGGAGAGTGTTACTCTGGTGAAGGGTGACGAGAATTCAGTGAAGAAGGATACTGAGAATGATCATAATTCAACCAAGCACGATGACACCGAAAATGATCAGGATGGCATCACGGATGGCACTGAGAATGAGAACCCAAGCAAGAACGACTTGGAGAAAGAGAGAGGCCTAAACGTACTGGTTTCGTCTTTCTTTTATTCACTTTACAGAACTGCATTGCCCGTGCATCCTTCTATCCTTCAATTTTATCTTCTGAACTGTGTGTTTTAGGATAACGAAGAAGTTGAGGCCTCTGATCAATGCTCCCACACCATGAGCCATCAGGTCGTCGTCCTCGATGAACAGGGTCCTAACGGTGACGACGCTCAAGACGCAGAGTCAACGGAGACCTCACCACCAGCAGAATCAATGGAGACCTCGCCAGCAGCGGAACTGATAACGCACCAGGAACAGCTCTCGGACGTCACGACGACGATGGACGCAGAGGGAGAGGCGGCCGCAGCAAAACCGGGTAACACAACAGTCCCGGACAACGACGTGAGCAAGCCGCCGGGGGGGCAAGAGAACGCGACGTCGGACCCGGCTGGACTCGCCGGCTCGCCGGCAGTTTCACCTCCTCCTCTGGTTAAGCCGACGGAAGAGGAGAAAGAGCCGGAGCCACCGGGACGCGTCGAGACGGGGATGAAGATTGAGCAGGACTACACCCACGGCGCCGGGCTGAAGGAGCTCGGCCCGATCAGGAAAGGAGGAGGAGCTCTCCTGACCGTGGATCGCAGGAGTCATCCATCCATGGCCGTTCTTGCTCTGATGCTGGCGCTGGCCGTCGGGATAGCCATCGTCGTGCGGTTCTACGCGCCTCCCCGAGCGACCACCCAGCTTCTGACGGGTTCGCCGTAGGCAGGTTTGCAAGGTGCAGTGTCTTTGGCTAGTGCCGAGGTTTCACGAAGCAGCAGCAGCGAAAATATGCGTAATATGCCAATGAGTTTACCATTATGAATGAGTTTAATTAGGTGGGTTCTGTGTAGCATGATCAAATACTGAAATAAGTTGCTAGAAAGCTGTGTGCGCCAAGGTGCACAACGTGGGGCAGCTGATTCTATAGTGATAAATTTCCCCTTTTTGTCTTCAAGGTGGTAGGAGTGCAGAGAACACGTCAATTTGCTCAAAACAAAATCAATCACGCCATGTTGAAGTTCCATTTTTCACCTTATCTGAAACTCTGCTCCGGTCATTTTCGTTTTTTTGGTCCTAACGCTTTGATTGATTGGTTTTATTTGCCAGAAATCGATTATCTGTGTTCATTGCAGTTTGCAGGGAACGTGAAAAACATTCGTATAAAATGACGTTTCCCACATGCGATCCAAGGGCCTGGTTTGGACGGCCCGTCGGTCAACAAACCTGCCCGCATGGGTCCGCATTTCAGGATACGTGCATCAACCGGCCCGGCCTACAAGGCTGAACTGGGCCGCGATTCAGGGTTGCGTGGGTCAACCGGACCGGCCCATATGCTCAGGAGAATAACAAACATTTCCTATCTACACATGTTGTTGTTTCTCAAAAAAATAAATCTACACATGTTGTTCGATACTCTCTGCATTTATAAATCGTTGTCGCTATTGATTTATAACATCAAATTTAACTATTTGTTATATTCAAAAAATTTATATTAATATTATGTATTTTATTATAATTTGTTTTATTATTAAAGTTGTTTGAATCATGAGTTATAATTTTACATATTTGAATTAATTTTTTAAATAAACGAATGATCAAAGTTGATGTTAAAAATCAACAGTGAAAACAATTTACGAACAGAGGGAGTGTTTCATTGTGCAATAACATTCTGCACAAGCAATTGTTATAGGCTTATACAATAGCTTTATTTGTGTTTCGGATTGCACACAAGAGAACCATTTCTTCACACTGAAAACGGCTTTTAATTGTGTGGTTTTCCCTTGTATTGTTATTCTATTGAGGGATCTGATTGTTGTTGTAGTAGTCAGTGGCGGACTTAGAAATTTTATGGAGTCTGGACGAGGTACATTAAAAAAATAATTGTATATAAGAAAGTGTAGATGATAACCAATGACACTACTCAAATTTATAGGTACGAGGTTACAGCATTTTTCGTTTCTTGATCTTGTAAAACATTCGAAGAATAGCAGCTTCATCAAATGATTTAAATAGTTCCTCTAAATATGATTTGATAATTTTCCGTGTCATATTTCCTTTTGAATTTGTTTGAGTTACGTTACTTTCGTCAGGTTCGTGAAGTTGATTCTTTGGTGAGCTGTGAGCAACCAGAGTTCTTTGATTTTGTGCGTGGATCAGTAACAGTGGTAGCGAGGGAGTGGTGTGCAATCGTGGATTCCGCCGAGCAGCAGGGCACGTCGTCGCGACGATGCTGCCGGGCAGCGGGAATTGGGATCGTTCGCTCCGGCCGCACGAACTGTCAAACCTATCGTATTTGAGTAGGGCTGCTAAGTGCCGGCAAGGAGGCTCTTACCACAGCGATTGGCATAAGTAGAGCAGTAGGAAAGGTGCCCTTAGATGATGGTTCTTGTCCACCTCAACACTCGAGCCCTTACTACCTCCTCTGCTCTCCCCTTGTGGCTGCCCTTAGATGATGATTCTACCACACACCAAATGTTGCTTCCAAAGCCAATCAAACACTAACAAATCATCTGGATATTCATCGCCAGACCAAAATATCAACAATGTAACATAATGTTCACAAATGTACCCACTACAATGTAGTGATTTTATACTATATTAGTAGTTTACAATGTTATATGCTACCACAAATTAATATTAATTATTCTATTGGGAGCTAAAAAGCTGAGGATAGGAGGTCACACAATACAAACTGGACGTTCATCCTCACCCTTGATAATGAGGTGACATTTGCCAGGTTGGTCAATATCAACATTAATTATTTTTTTAAAAAAATAATGATACTTCAAGCATGGATAAAATATAAGTGCGATGCTTAAATGTTGATGTATGTCTGCTGTGTGTACTCTCCGCTGGCCTTGTATCCCAGGAATTGCTGCTTAGTATTCAGTTTCTATATTGACTGGTCTCTACTTGATTTGTTTGCCAAGCATAATATAACATGAATATTTATAATGTGCATCTGTTAGGTCGACGTGTGATCAATGCATAAGGCTAAAAAGGTTGATGCTACTCAAACAATTGTGTTTGGACTCAAAGGCATGTTTAGTACTTGGTAGATTATTGGGTTCATTTTATTTGGGGTTATGATATATTTTTTTATGTCAGGTAAAATGGTGGCCCTTTCGTGGCATGCGCTTATACGGCTAGGCCTCGATTTGCCTTCAGTAGGATTAACATTTAATGTTCAAAAAAAGCATAACTCATGATATTGCCAACACTTATTATTATTGGCGTGTTGTGATGGACTACCTAAGAAGATAATGATGAATACGTGTAAGGGCTCTATAAAACGGAACCGAAGAGGCAGCATAGGGCTGCAGAATGGAAAGCTCAAGCTCTTTCCATTACCAATGCAATTCTACCTTGTTCATTTTTCTTTGTATCATTGTTCATGTGATGTTTGCATCTTTGACCTACATGTTGTGATTGTTCCCAGTTAGTCACACAATTTACAATTTGAAGCTCATGGCGGCCTCATCAGAGATAAGGGAAAGTAAGTACTAGCCATCACTAATTTGATGTTTCAGTATTTCCTTTTATATCTCTACCATGATTTATCTAGTACTCCGTGAGATCTATGTAGGGAGAATGATGCCATGGTGGGGAAGTGGAGGGATGAGCTATTACACTGCCTACAAGGGTTCAAAATCTGGTGCTCATGATTTACACCTACATGAATGTTTTCAGTGGTTATATCTAGATGTCAAGATCATGTTAACAAGCACAAGTTGGCTTCTATACAAGTCACATATTTCTCAAAGGAGTGTTTCTTGTGGACCTTTCGTCTCATATATCATAGGTACTTAATCTTCTGCTTTCTATCAATTTGGACGATAATATTTGGTATTTTATTTAAGTAATTGTAGTTCTATAAACTTGAAAGAATCACTATCTTCAACAAATGAGTATTAAATGGCTCTTTGGAACGCAGGAATTTCTCAGAAATCAGTTCAATTTCACATGAAAAAATGCAGTAAATTTTCCCTCTATTGCAAAGGAGGCCTAAAGGGGTATGCATGCCATTACCTTTTACATTTTTTCGTTTTGCTTTCATAGTCATATCTTAAAATAAAATCCACTACTTCCAGCTTTGTTTTAAAAAGAATGGTGGAATATCTCTTTAATATACAATGATAAGTGGCACAAAAAGTAGTTGATGCATTTGTTCAATTTTTTACTGACACGGTCTCCATAGGTCATAGACATCTGTCTTAACACTATCAGTCTTTATCTAATTAACCATAACAGATAAGCACAATTCATGGTAAATGACAATCATGACAACATCCAAAAGGCTATAAAGCAAGGTGCATGGATAGCATTGAGTGCATAAACCATGCTTATTCTAGGAAGAGAGACAAAGAAATGACTGGGCTATACCCCTTTACAGCACAAAAGGATATCCAGTATAGTAGGATAAGCATTGTTGATGCATATAACATGTGTAAAACTAGTATCTTAGAAGCGTACAAGAAAACATTTTGCATACCTTTTGATGATGATTTCTTAGAACCAGAAAGTTGTTGGAGACTCTATCTATATCTAAGCAACTGAAATAGATATGAATGATGTATGGTAAATGACAAACTAACTACATCCAAAAAGTATAAAGCAAGGTGCATGGCTGCATAAACCATGCTTAATATTCTAGGAAGAGACGAAGAAATGACTAGAAGATACCCCTTTTACAGCACGGATGGATATAAAGTAATGTGCATATCTAGCATTGGGTGTGCAATCCTGCATCAATGCGTTACGGAATGCGACAAGTCCTTTCTAAAAACGGTGGGAAAGTATCATATGAGGCTAAAATGAGAATAAGAAGCGTGCAAGAAATAGGTTAGCCAAATAAAACTTCCTTTTAGTGGTACTAAGCCCTTTGGTGAGCTATATAAATGAACCTACATGATGTTCATCCTCATCAATCACAAATAGAGCTTTCAGAGTTCTAGTTTAAGGCAGCAATAGAATTTTCAGAGTTTTAGTTTGAGGTACAATCTCTATCTCTTTATCTTACTATTTTCAATGTAGTTTGTATCCACAATATTTTTTATAGTTTGTACAATGAAAAGCATGTTAACTTGTAAAGCCTGCTCCTTCCCTTTGATAGTGAGTAACATATTGGTTCAACAAAATGTAAAATATTTAAAGAAGAACATTAATATTAAGCAATAACTTTATTGTTGTTTCATATGTAGGTATATTTATCAGGCTAATGAAGAAGATGGATCGTCCTCTTTCCATTTGTACATCACCAAGGATGCCTGTACCGGGCATACAAATTCAAATGATAGAAGAATTTTGGAGGAATAGAAAAGAAGAAATTGAGATGATTGAAGACTTTGTGAGCATGCAATCCCCACGACCCGTTTGAAGAAGGTCATCGGTGCCGAGAAAGGCAACATGATGACATTTGACATGCCATCATTCTTGGCAAAGTCATGTGAGATCTTTGTGCAGGAAATCTCATTCCGTGCTTGGATGTGTGCTTCTTCTCACCATCGCTCCATCATATTAGACACGGACATAGCCGAGGCCATAGACACCACAGAGTCCTATAACTTTCTAAAAGATATTTTACATGCTTTTTGGGAGAAGCACAACGCTATTCCTAGCTCCAAGCCCACTAAGAAGCGTCATAGATCAACTAACCAATCATCCACATCACACCATTCTACTCTGAACCAAGGGTCACAGTTCCACCCACAGTTTGGTCAATATCCTCCTATTGTTCGTATCCCTCATCCTTCGCTGCTGACAAATGTTCATCCCATGGCATTGCCATTTCCATTTCCATTTCCATTGCAACAAGTAGCACCCCTCTTGACGTCAACAATAGTGACACCCACGCCCTTTGTGGCTCCTGCCGTGGTGCCACCTATCAACTACATGGCCACTAGCATGGAATTCTTTGGAAACGGTATTAACACCACCGTCCCAAGCAATTTCGTTGTGAGTAAGAACATTGTCGCTTCAGGTGTCATGAATCATCCATTGGAAGTGCGTGCAGGAGCTACAAGCAACATTCCTAGTACTTCCTTCTACATGAACATGACCAGTCCTTTTGTTGTTGCCTATGATGTTGGTGACGCCAGTAATAGTAATATTGCCGCTGCTTCGGGACAACATATTGCAATGGAACAGGATCACATCCTACCGGATGAAGTTGCAGAAACTGCATCCATGATGCAAGCTTATGCTACCACCGATGCAATTGATGACATTGAAGCTCATCAGGAACAACGAATCGATCTTGATGGTGGTCAGCAGGAACAACATCAAGTGGATGGAACCTTAGATGTGGTAGTTGCTTCTGCTAGTGCTACAAATGCAGGTGGGGATAACTACGATGTCAGCTGGGATGAGATTGTGATACCTGATGACTCTTTCATATCCACATTTTGGGAAGATATTTTGATGGAGGACAACCCAGCTGCGCCTTTGCCTGATTCTACTTCCTCTGCCGGCCTTCTCATTAGCAACACGCAAGACCTCGAGGGACCCCGTGATGGAGCTAATGTCTTTGCTGACCTATCTCCAACTCAACGACAAGCAGTGGCAGGCTCACCGAACACACCAGTTTAAACTGTAAAGGAGAAATATACAAGTATATTCTAGGACAACTTCATGAGCATTGTCATGCTTGCATCTGTAAATGTGACAGATAGATAGGCCTTGTGCCATGCTTGTATCTGCCTTATGTACATGCACGTTTTGTTTAATTTGAGTAACCATTTTGAAATGCATACTGTCTCTCATGATTACAAGTGAAGTCTTACCTCTGGTCGTATGATGTTGAAGGCAGAAGAAAACACCATTGTTTGAATGGAGATTGAATCGAGAATACCAAACTGCTTGTTGGTTCTGTCAGCATATCTTGCTCTGTCATGAGATTTGATCCACCGATGTTTGCCTTGAAGAACTGCTAATTGGTGGTTTTGTCCATCTCACAGGTTCCTTCGTACTCTCTAGGTCTAGTTTGTTGGACAGATGAGAAGATTCGAGCACGTACTGTGCTGTTCGGCCATTGGCAGCGTCAAGGCTATTTGTGCATCTCTGTTTTGGTCCAAGCAGCAGTAGGACTGGTGCTAATTTCTCTATCTGAATTCTGCATTTTATCAGTGTCTGGTCTATCAATCCACAGACCTCAGTTCACAAATAATTGGCAATTTTGACTTTTACTATTAATACTTTGACTAATAAGAGCTTTGAAACATTTCGAGCTCCTTTAGAATGGAGGTATTTTTTCTTGTTTTCTGCATTTTTTATGTGAAATTCTTGTATGATCCTGTGAAAATCCAGCGTTCCAAAGGAGCCCTTAGTTAAGTAAATTGTAAATAATAACACCATGAGATTTGTCACTACAAATACTGTAAGAATATACCTTTTATATCAACATATACAAAATGTTTATAGAAAAGCATTAAATTGTAAAGTTAAAGATAACAATACTAGAAAGATGGCACGGCATTTGCCGTGTCTTATTACCCTTATAACTACTACAATTTTTTTTTCTCGAATGCGTAGAAGATCTACGCATCATTTCATTAACAAAAGGATAAAAGTCCAAATAAAACGAAAAGCGGGGTAAAAGCCCCCCACCCCACAGAGCACAAACACACACAAAAGAGCTACAACTAAAATAACATCTGGGATGACCAGATACGCCACCTGTAAAAACAAAAAAACCACTCAAGACATTAACCCAAGGGAGGCAACGCCCGGGAGATCAGCTCCTGCAGTCGTGCTGCCCCTGCCTTGCCCATAGATCAGCTTCTAGCGCGACCTTCTACAGCACTACTGAAACATTTGATTGAACTCCATTGAACACATAGTCGTTCCGGTGCTTCCAGATTTCCCAAGCTACCAGAATAACCAACGTGTTAAAAACCCCTTCTACATTCTTTCGAAAAAGAATACCGAGCAGCACTCCACCAGCTTGAAAAACGACGGTCTGCAAGTTGTGGAACACAAGACATGACTCTAAGGCGTTGTAAAACTTCTGTCCAAATCTGTCTTAAAAAAACACAAGATAGAAGCACATGGTGTATGGATTCTTCTTCCTGGTCACAGAAGAGGCAAGCTGCAGGATGTGGCATATTTCTCTTCACAAGACAATCAGCTGTCCAGCACCGATTATTAGTGGCCAGCCATATGAAGAACTTAGAGCGTAAAGGGGCCCAAGATTTCCAAATACACTTCCAAGGTGTGAATCTGATTGCCCCCAAGAAAAAGGCATTATATGCCGACTTGCTGGAATAGGAACCATTTTTCGACAACTTCCAGATGTGCCTATCCTCAGATAAGTCCCAAATCAGGATATACTCCACTAAAATCTGTACTGTGAGAGCTCTTTTAATATCCAAAACCCAGGTTCTGGCCTGCTCACTGTTCGCTGCTTGGCCGCCCTCTTAGGGACACTGTCAAAGAGATGTGGTGCAAGTTCTGAAATGGTTTTGCCATCCAGTCACCGATCAGTCCAAAACTTGGTTGATTGACCATTGCCCACTACAGAACAAATAGCCACATTGAACATGGCATGTGCATTGTGCGGAACATCAATGCAGAAGCCTTCCCAAGGTCGGGGTGCATTCGTTTTTTCCATCCATAGCCATCTCAAGTGAAGGGACCAACCCAACACTTCTAGGTTGTGAATGCCAAGTCCCCCATACTGTAACGGTCTTTGAACTTGGTTCCAAGAGACTAAACAACTGCCGCCATTAGCTGATTCACTACCTTTCCAAAGAAAACCTCTTCTTCTCTTGTCAATAGCCTTGATAGCCCATTTAGGCAGGTCTAGGACTGTCATGAGATAGATGGGCACAGCTGTGAGCACTGATTTCACAGTGATCAGCCTACCCGCTCGGTTCATAAGTGCAGCTTTCCAGCTTGGTAGATGATCAGCAACCTTATCTATCAGACCTTATCTATCAGAGGTTGGATATCAGCTTTAGTCGGCTTTCGAACTAAAAGCGGAAGTCCCAGGTAACTGCAAGGGAACTTCACAATCTCACAAGGCAACAGCTCGGTGACTAATGCAAGATCGTCCTCCAAGCAATGAATTGGAGTTACAGAGCTCTTCGCAATATTGGTTTTAAGGCCAAAAGAGTGCCCAAACACCTGCAGCAACTGTTGAACAATCGACAGATCCCTAGCTGATGGCCTCAAGAAGAGAACAACGTCATCGGCATAAAAGGAAATGCGCTGTCTTGTTTGACGAACAGCCAGCGCCTGAAGGTGACCATCCCGAGATGCTTTGTCAACAAGAGAATTTAGCACATCCATCACCAAAATGAATAACATAGGAGAGAGGGGATCTCCCTGACGAAGCCCTCTGCGATGGTGAATGAAATTACCTGGTTGCCCATTAACTAGCACCCGAGTAGAAGTGGAGAGCAACAGACTTATAAGGTTACATCATCGTCTCCCAAAGCCCAAATGCTGCAAGACTTCAAGAAGAAAGGGCCAAAAAACTGAGTCAAAAACCTTTGAAATATCCAACTTCATAAGAATGTGAGGTTCCTTCTGTCTATGCAAACTCTTGGCAATCTGCTGGACCAAAAGGAAGTTATCATGAATCTTCCTTCCTTTGATGAATGCACTCTGGTTAATACTAACCATTCCCGGCAGCAAAGGTGCTAACCAGTTAGCCATAATCTTGGTAACCAACTTGGCGAAGCTGTGTATGAGACTAATGGGACCATAGTCCTTTACTAGCACAATATCCTTTTTCTTCGGGAGGAGGGTGATGAAAGCAGTATTGAGCAGCCGAAACTTGTAGACAAACTACTACAATGATAATATGTATGAAAACTGTGAATTAAGTAGTATTAAATAGTTATTTCTTTGTACAATATGAGAGATGAAAGGAAAAAAAATATTAAGAGAAGCATCCTGTTCAAAGTAATCTCACGTCTTGTTGCTAGCAACCGAATGACTGCAGACTTTGATCTTTGTGCTGCTACTTTCATACGATGTGATGCTTCATGACCAGATTGGGATAGGCTTTTGTGCTCCTCGCATCTTCCTCCCTATCATATCATAAATAATAAAGCTAGCTTATTTTGTACGCACTGAGATCATGCATATTCCTATATATATATATATATATATTGTTTATTATCTACAACTTATTTCAAAACACTATAATCTAGCCAGATGTGTGTATGGATTAATAGCTTCTTGAGCCAGTCTTTAGGTCATCTTTAACCCTCATCATTGAATAATGTATGATGCAATGCAGATTCATCTGGAATTGTTTGACACTTTCAAGATATACAGCATCGTCTTTCATATGAAAAGAAAATTGATAGTAATACTATCCTAAGCTACGTATGCTTATGCCCTGGATAAACAAAAGCTAGTTCAGGGGTGAGCATGTGCGAGAAGTCTGTGTAGCAGTGATGGTCCAGGGAGGTGTTTTGGAGAGTGATGGCCTGAGTGGAAGAAAAATTCAAGAAAATTGTAGTTAGCAAATCCTGAATAATTAATGGAATATGAACTTTGCTAGATATTAATGAAAAGATACTGAATAATTATTTGTTTGTAGCTCTTATCACATTATGCCAATTATAATGTGACATCATGATGCCACAGAAAAATCAGAATAAGATAAGACTGTAAATTTCCATGTAGTTCCAAATCTAATCAGAGACGTACCTCAGCCAGCATGCACGCAAGAAATACCTAGTCATGAGCATCATAAGAATTAACCAAGATATCATTGTTGGTGACAAATAAGTACTTCTCAGTTTAGTTAAACAAACCTTCCTATATATAATTTCTTAATTAAATAAGCAGTGAGCAAACCACATTGCCGGTCATAGAATGAATGTTAATTTGAATGTTCAGTGACCCTATTAAGACAGGAAGACATTGTATAAGTGTAGGATAAGAATGAACTTAATAACACTCCAGGAAGGTGCTTGACCAAAATAAATAAATAAATAACAGTTCCCTAAGAATTTCAGAACAACAGCTACATTGACAAATCTAGATTGTCTTCATCTCCAGGTGTCCGATCAAGGAAGAGGAACAAACTAATCGATTCATGAAATTTATGAGTGTTATGTTCCTGAAGCGCGCAAACATGGGAGGGCCCGGCCATTCACCAGATGGGGCGAGGGGAATGGACTTCTCACTCTTGCCTGCGCTGAAAGAACAAAGAACATACAGAGAACATGCATCAAACCAAATTACCTTCTTATTATAGAGCCGTTATACATACCTCTTGCAACAATAAAGTCCTCAGGGGGGCTGATGGTCCTCGAACTCCAACAAGATTACTTCTGAGCTATCTACTTCACTGGGCAGAGCAACTGGTTGGTACAGAGGAAAAGTAGAAAAACTCAGCTAAGAATAATCAAAAACAAATTCTTTTACGGTATGTCCCTGACGGTATTTGTAAAAATCACACAAACTCTTACTCTTCACAGAATAAAAGTCCTAGCATGATGCTTTGAAATGTTCAAGGATATACTTCTTCCAATAGAGCCTTGGGAACATTAAGATCCATCAGACTTATACTAAAGCCATCCAGGAGTAAAACTTCTATCAATAACAGTTATACGTTAAGAAATTGGAGTCTCTCATAGAGCCTTTCTCGTAGAGAATGCATAACACCAAATCAAGAGTGATTCTTTGTCAAGATTAGGAAATGATGCTGCAATGCTAAGTTGTGCAGAAAGACCATCTAGCTTACCTGTAAGCAACTCCAAAAGTGTAATTGACAGCAGCCTGTTTAGTAACAGACTGACAAGCAGTCTGTTCAGTAAGAGATTAAAGATTCAGTTATGTTAGTCATCTGTATCTAACCATTAAGGGCCACTCATTTTACAACTAACAGGTACTTCCTGATTCAGTTATAGCCTTATATAGCTTTATTTGTATTTCGGACTGCACACAGGAGAACCATTTCTTCATGCTGAAAACGCTTTTAATTGTGTGGTTTTCCCTTGTATTGTTATTCTATTGAAGGATCTGATTGTCGTTGTAGTAGTATATGCTCTTACCACAGCGATTGGCATAAGAAGAGCAGTAGGAAAGGTGCGTAGTTGATTTGTTGGTTCTGTTTTCTTCAGTGCGGGAGCTTTATACAATCATGCCCAGCTCTGCAAGGTGTATTATTTGCTATGCATTTTCGTGACTACATGTGCCCTGTTTGTCATTTTGTTATACCCTTTTTTTTTTTGGACAATAGTTCCTTGGATGCGAAAAGGAAAGAGGAAGGTGTTCCAAAGAGTGCAATCTCTTCTAAAAAAAAGGGTGACGATAGCCATGCTGATCTGAATCGTATCGTACAAATAAATCTAACAACCAAAAATATCCTTGTGAGCTAGAGCGGGTCTTGAGTTGCCAAGTCGGCAAGCAAGAGTGGAAATGAATTGAAGAGAGAGAATCAATTAACAACTTTTTTACTGCTTCAGACCCAGTAGTAATACTACTACTACGTGTCTTATTTTTACTCCCACAATGGTTCTTGTCGACTTCAAGGCTCAAGCCCTTGCTACCTCCTCTGTTCTCCCATTGTGGCTGCCCTTGAACGGTGATTCTACCGCACACCAAAAGTTGCTTTCAAAGCCAATCAAACACTAACATATGGATATTCATCACCAGGCCAAAATACCAATAATGTACCATACTATTCGCAAATGTACCCACTACAATGTAGTGATTTTATACTATGTTAGTAGTTTCCAACGTTGTATGCTACCACAAATTAATATTAATTATTCTATTGAGAGCTAAAAAGCTGAGGATAGGAGGTCACACAGTACAAACTGGACATTCATCTTCACCCTTGATAATGAGGTGACATTTGCGAGGTTGGTCAATATCAACATTAATTATTTAAAAAAACATAATGATACTTCATGCACGGATAAAATATAACGTGTGACGCTTAAATGTTGATGTATGTATGCTATGTACTCTCCGCTGGCCTTGTATCGCAGTAATTATTGCCTAGTATTCAGTTTCTATATTGACTGGTCTTTACTTGATTTATTTGCCAAACAATAATATAACATAAATATTTCTAATATGCATCTGTTAGGTCGACGTGGGATCAATGCATAAGGTTAAAAGGTTGATGCTACTCAAGCAATTGTGTTTGGACTCAAAGGCATGTTTAGTACTACTACATTAGAAATGGTAGTTGTTCTAGGTTCTCGTGCTAGTGGTGGTGGGGCTACTGCTGGTAGATTATTGGGTTCATTTTATTTGGGGGTTATGATATCCATTTTTATGTCTGGTAAAAATGGTGGGCCTTTCGTGGCATGCGCTTATACGACTAGGCCTCGATTTCTAAGCCTTCGGTAGCATTAACCTTTAATGTTAAAAAAGCATAACTCATGATATTACCAACATGTTATTACAGTAACCGACAATTATTGCCGTGTCGTGATGGGCTACCTAAGAAGATAACGATGAATACGTGTAAGGGATCTATAAAACGGGACTGAAGCGGCAGCATAGGGCCACATAATGGAAAGCTCAAGCTCTTTCCATTACCAATGCAATTCTTACTTGTTCATTTTTCTTTGTACCATAGCTCATGTGATGTTTGCATCTTTGACCTACATGTTGTGATTGTTCCGAGTTAGTCATACAAGTTACAATTTCAAGCTGATGGCTACCTCATCAGAGATAAGGGAAAGTAAGTACTAGCAAATTTGATATTTCAGTATTTCTTTTTATATCTGTACCAAGATTTATTTAGTACTCCGTAAGATCATGTAGGGAGAATGATGCCATGGTGGGGAAGTGGAGGGATGAGCTGTTACACTGCCTACCAGGGTTCAAAATCTGGTGCTCATGATTTACAACTTCGCGAATGTTTTCAGTGGTTATATCTAGAAGTCAAGATTGTGCTAACAAGAACAAGTTGGCTTATATACAAGTCACATATTTCTCAAAGGAGTATTTCTTGTGGACCTTTCGTCTCATGTATCATAGGTACTTAATCTCTAGTTTTTTTATCAATTTGGTCAATAATATTTGTTACTTTATTTAAGTAACTGTAGTTCTATAAACTTGAAAGCATCACTATCTTCAACAAATGAATATTAAATGGCTTTTTGGAACGCAGGAATTTCTCAGGAGTCAGTTCAATTTTACAGGAAAAATGCAGGAAATTTTCTCTCCGTTGCAATGGAGGCCCAAAGGGGTATGCATGCCTTTACCCCTTTTTTTTTGTTTTGCATTCATAGTCATATCTTAAAATAAATCTACTACTTCCAGCTTCGTTTTAAAAAGAATAATGAAATATCTCTTTAATATACAATGATAAGTGGCATAAAAAGTAGTTGATACATTTGTTCAATTTTTTATTGACACGTTCTCCATAATGCATAGACATACATCATAATAGTGCCAACTCAGAAAAGGTAGTATATGATAGACGCACACACATCATCCTTATCTAAGTAACCATAATAGATAAGTATGATGTAGACAAATCACAAACCAACTACAGGCTAATCAAGGTGCATGGATAACATGGAGCTCCCAATCCATGCTTAATCTAGGAAGAGACAAAATGACTAGAAGATGCCCCTTTACGGCACAAATATACCTCCACTACAACAGTGCAAATCATGGAAGATGACTTTTGTAAATTAAAATAGGCCTTACATAGGACAATCATTATATATGCATTCCATTCAATGGCCACATCTTAACACTATCTTTATCTAATAAACCATAATAGATAAGAAAAATTCATGGTAAATGGCAATCATGACAACATCCAAAAGGCTTTACAGCAAGGTGCATGAATAGCACTGAGTGCATAAACCATGCTTATTCTTCCTGACAAGGAAATGACTGGACCATACCCCTTTACAGCACAAATGGATATCCACTATAGTAGGATAAGCATTGTTGATGCATATAATATGTGTAAAACTAGTAACTTAGAAGCGTACAAGGAAACATTTTGCATACCTTTTGATGATGACTTATTAGAATCAGAAAGTTGTTGGACACTCTATATATATCTAAGCAACTGAAATAGATACGAATGGTGTATGATAAATGACAAATTGACTACATCCAAAAGATATAAAGCAAAGTGCATGGATAGCACTGAGTGCACAAACCATGCTTAATATTCTAGGAAGAGACGAAGAAATGACTGGAAGATACCCTTTTACAGCGCAGATGGATATAAAGCAATGTGCATGTCTAGCATTAGATGTGCAATTCTGCATCAATGCGTTAAGGAATGAGGCAAGTCCTTTCTAAAACGGTGGGAAAGTATCATATGAGGCTAAAATGAGAATAAGAAGCGTGCAAGAAATAGGTTAGCCAAATAAAACTTCTCCCTTTCTTTTACTGGTACTGAGCCCTTTGGTGAGCTATATAAACGAACCTACATGATGTTCATCCTCATCAGTCACAAATAGAGCTTTCAGAGTTCTAGTTTAAGGCAGCAATAGAATTTTCAGAGTTTTAGTTTGAGTTACAATATCTCTTTACCTTACTTTTTTGCAATGCAGTTTGTATCCACAATATATATTTTTATAGTTTGTACAATGAAGAGCGCATGTTAACTTGTAAAGTCTGCTCCTTCCCTGTAACGACCGGGATTTTACTTACCTTTCGATAAGTCCCGATCTCCCGTGACATTGTCAATCCCAGGAGTTTGGCAAGCACGATATCACAAGCGATCAATCAAGAAACCATAACAGAAATATTAAACAAGAAACAAGAATAGAAAATAGCATGACAAGGTGAAATTATTAGAATAATATCCTCCAAAGGGGTCAATCGGCACGCAGGCCAGAAATATCTCAGAGCAGATATATCACTATCATGAATCCAACAAAAACAACAGCGAAAGCATCAAAATGGCAGCAGTAGCGAACCTCCTCCACACAGGCTAGCTTGAGCGCAGGAGCGGACGTCACGAACCGTCAGAGACGTAGTCAAAGTCAAAGCTGAGAGTATCCTCTGAAAACAACAAATTAGAAAGCCGTGAGTACGAATACTCAGCATACCGCGTACTACCTAACAACAATGTATGCATGCAAATAGTTTCAAGGGTAAAGGCATGGCTCAAGTGCTAAATGCAAGTTTAAAACATTTATTTTATTTAAAGATGCAAGAAAGCTTTATTTTCAAACTTGTCAAATTTTATTATCTTGCCCCGCAGAGATCTCCGTTATCTCGGACGGAGGTTCATTTTAATGCCGATGTAATGTCCACACTCGGCCACAGCTCAAAGGCCGGAGTCAAAAACATTTGAAAAAGGAGAGGAGGAAGAAAAACAAAACTACTCAACGAGGAGCACAACTCAGGGGGGTGTCCTTCCAAAAGGACGTGGCAATGCGCATCAACTAAAATCTCTGCAGAGGTTATGCACCTGGACCCACGAGAAGCGTCATCGGGAACTACCGTCGTAGCCCCGACAAACACACAAGACCCGTCCACAAGTTTTAACTGGCGTCATCCGTCCTCCAGGATAAGGATCCCAAAAGCCTACGCAATCGGGTCCTGGAGTTGTGAAGAGCCTACCACTGATCAGGTGGGGTATCTCGATCTCATGTGGGGAGTCAGAGCTCTACTGTGACACCCAAAATTTCAAACCTTGTCAAATATTAAAATTTCAAAAATTTAAATGCATTTTACAATTTAGACTAGATTGAAAATTCTTTTAAAAATAAATTTGCTAGGAGTGCATAGCAATTCATGTCATTGCATATGATTTAAATAATTAATTGAATGGATAATTAGTAATCAACAAGATTAAGAATTAATTAATAGAATTAAAAAAGTAATAGAAAAGAAAGAAAGAAAAAGGAGAAAACCCTCTTGGGCCGTCTCTCCCTCTCTCCCCAGCCGGCCCATTCCCACTGCGCGGCCCAGCCCACTCTCCCTCTCTCTCTCACTGTCGCGCCGGGCCCGCCTGTCGGCGCCGCGTCGCCCTCTCTTCCTCCCAGCCGCGCCGCGCGC
>BCLF01000128.1:126986-141209 GCA_001602275.1 Zoysia japonica
GCGCCGGCAATGGCGCCGCCCGGCCGGCCGGCCGAGCCGAGCCTCGGCTGTCCGATTTAAATCGGATGGTTCACGTCAACTCACCCCTCGTTTTAAATCCCTACCGCCCGATCTAAATCAAGCGTCCACAGTGAGCCACGTCGCCAAATAAACTCATCCATCCGATCCAGATCCGACATCCCACATTGAGCCACGTCACCTGAATAATCAGATCCGTTAAATTTAAAATCAACGGCCTAGATTAATTCTCGAATTATAATTAAAAATAAATTAGATTTCTTATTGCGTCAGCACGACCTCAGCATGACGTCAGCATACCGATTTAATTAAAATTAATTAGATATTAGGTTAATTAATTTCGGATTTTTTCCAATAATAATATAATCAATAATCTGGAAAATAATTAAAAAAATTATTTAATAATTTAGTTAATAGTAATTAATTAATAGTTATTTAATAATTAATTATATTAATTATTTAATAATTAATTATGGCACTTTTACAGGAAAAACCCCTACACTTAATTTTAATTACAAATTAGTCTCTGCCGAAATGACAACTTTACATTTTAGCCCGTGAACTTTTTGGTAATTACAATTTAGTCCTCCAGTAATTTTGTAAATTACAGATTAGCCCCTGAACCTTATAAATGTCATAACTTTTGATCCGTAACTCCGATTTAAGCAAATAATATATCAAAACGATCGTAACAGAATAACCTATGCATTCATGACATCATCATACTGATTTTGTTCTGTTTTGTTGCATTTGTTTGATTGTTTGTGTTCTTGTGCGTTAGGCGACTTCGTCTCGGAGCTGCAGTTCGTCGAAGACTTCCAGCAACAAGAGTTCGAGGCCGCCGACTTTTACTCCCAAGAGCAGCAAGGCAAGTGTCCTTGACCATCTTGTGTCTAATTTTTAAAATATCTATCTTGTAGATTGCATGCTTGTGTCAAATTGACTGCGTACCTATTAGTAGAAATCCCTAGTCTTCCATATTATGCCTTGTCGCCTTAGTTTACTTTACTGTTGGGTAGATCACATGCTTAGATTTCTACTGTCGGGTTGGGTGTATTTAAATGGATCATTATATATGCTTCATGAGGATTAATGGGAGATTAATAGCAACTTGATAGTGATAATTTGGGCGATATGGTTGGTGTAGGACTGTGTGCAGGGTTACTGGCACTGTTCTTTGGTAAGTTATCTTCCCAAATCTAAGGACCGGTTCGTGGAGCGACCACCCATGTGTTCCGTACAGCCACGATGCCAAGAATGGGCGCGGCCTGGCGTAGTAAGTGATGAAAACCAGTTCTGTGCGTGCCAGCTGGTGGAGCGGGGAAAGCGGGTTACGCCTGGATTCGCCTGGAGAGAGATGTGTGGGGAAGGGAGGGTTACTCCCGAGAACCATTCGGCACAAGAGGGGGTCTCTCGGGTTCCGGTTAGTGCCCGACGGGTGAAACCTTAGTAGGCACGTACAAGCTGGCGGAAGTTATGAAAAAGCCTTTTAGTGATTTCTTAGCCCTCACACCAAAGGAAGTGTGCGAGTGCGACGGCACAGGCATAATGGAGGTTCTTTAATCACCTGGCAACAGGGGATGAAATCACTACTCGTGAAAAAATTTGTACAACCTCTGCAGAGTGTAAAACTGTCTTGACAGCCGTGCTCACGGTCATGAGCATTGCATGGACCCTCACATGATTAGCGGGAATTAGTAATAGTATTGGTATTGGTTTGGGTTGGTGAATCACAGTGGGAGACTGTGATTTAATGCGGTTATTCATTTTACTGTTCATAGGTACGGAATCTTTCACTTAGTAATTAGGTGCTTAATAGGAATTGTGTGTCTCTAATGTGTGCTTTTATGCAATTGAAACCTATATTGCCTGTTCCTTGATAATTGCCACATGTCATATGCCTCCCACACTTGCTGAGTACACCCGTACTCAACCTTGCCTTTATAATTGCTGCTCAGTAGAGAGAGAACCTTGGGAGAACTTTGAAGACCCTGGAGCCGACGTCTAGGCGAGCTATTCGGTCAACTGCCTGTGGAGCCCAGAAGCTTTCGTTTCGTTTCCGCTGTTTGGTTTGTAATTTGATAAGACTCTTAGTCTATTCTTGTAATAGTTAGTTATTCGAGACATTGTTCTGCTTTACCAATTATAAGGTCACTTTATGTATGAAACTTATTCCTGGGCATACATAAAGGGTCATTCGGTTTTAATCATAAAACCGGGTGTGACATCTACGCCACACTAACACTACACCGCCAACCCACGGGTAAACAACCAGTCTCAGCAAGCTTCAAGATCAAGCCAACTGGCCATACAGGGTAACGTGGTGTGCATGGTTGTCAACTGAGCGTACAAGGCTCGAAGGACTCGGTCCTTAATTGCCGAGGCAGGCACCATCTCCAACCTCAACGTCAACAACAAGTCTCACGGAAAGATCCCAGCCCGGATCTTCCCATTGTACCCGCAACAGGTACGCCCACAGGGATTTCTCAAAAGTCCCCCAGCTCCTCATACTCCAACATGCCCCCGCTAAATAGTTATGTATAGTTATTTGCAATACTCACACATTTGAAGCACAGTTCAAAAGCATTTAACACAAATTCCATTTTATAGTGATAGAATTGAGATGAAAATAAATACGACTAAGCATGGCTAAGCATAAAAGTAAAGTAGATGTACTAAAGCAATCCTAAGGTTAATATTTGTGGAACTGTAAACAGGCACGGCTTAGAAATGTTGCTAGCACATTTTAAAATAGTTGGCATGCAAATTAAGGTTGCAAACAAAACATGCAGTTTAAAATGCTGGGTACAAAGTGATCAAGGAACGCGGCTTGCCTGGCAAATCGAGATCGAAGTCGGGATCCAGATCGACGAACTGATCGGGCTCGCGGAACTCCTCCTCAGGAACAGTAGCTAATCACAAAACGAACAGAAAATTAGACACTAATTACGCGACAATTAAAACCGAAAATTAAATCTAAATTGAAACTACTAGACTAAACGTGCGTAAAACGTTTCCTGGAACAACCCTACACGACAATCGCGATGAGACAAATTAAAGGAACAATTTCGGAGTTAATCGAAGATCAAACGAAATTCCCGAAAATTGTAGACAATCGAGACCACAAGGATTTAGATTAATTGCAGAATAATTAATCGCAGAAATAAATTAGCAATTAATCTACTTAATTAATCGGAAAGGAAAAGGAATTGAAGAGAGAGGAATAAATCTCACCAAGGATTTGGAAATCGGAGATCGAGAACTCGAAAACCGGAGATCGGAGAAATCGGACGGCGCACTGGAAAATTTGGAGGTCACAGCAGGGCAGCGTGACGGTGCAGGCTTCAGTCCCTTGGGTCCAGGCACGGAAGACGAGGACGGAAGCAGCAACAGGCTACTGACCAGAGAAAAACACGGGACGCGGAAAAACAGAGGCAGATGACGACGTGCTTCGGTGTTGACTTGCTGGAAAAAACGACGGAGGCAGCCGATGGCGTCGGGCGTCGCGTCCTCCGAGTCAGCAGTCCTCGGACCGGTCGGGCGACTGGTTCGCGATACTCGGAGACGACAGCAACGTGGGGACCAGCGGAGATCGGGCGACAGCGACGGCGACGCGGCTGGGCGTTGACGTCGATCAACGCGGTAACCCAGGTGGCGCGAGCGACGAGGCGACGTCAGGAGGCTGACGGCGCGCGACTCGGCTTGAAGCGGGCAGGAGCGGAAAACGGGGATGGCGGCGCGTGGAGCGAGGCGAGCAGGAGAGGAGCAGCGGTTACCAAAATATCTGGAGAATGAAAGAGGAAAGGGAAGGTGAGGGAGAGAATAAGAGAGGGGGAAGAGTTTTTATAAAGGGGATTAAAAATGGGGTTAGAAATCAATCTAGGATTAATTGATAACTGCGAAAATAATTAAAAAGGCTGAAGTGATTAAATAGGAAAAGATATTTTAATTTGGGAAATTTCGAAAAATAATTTTAGTCCAAACGTAAAAATTACGCGGACTAAATTATTTCGGCACCGGATCAATTTAGATAAACGGATTTCAAATTTGGACGGAACGAAGTTCGGAGCAGCTGATTTTTAATAGATCGAAAAATCGGAACAGATAACTTAATAGGAACGGAAATTGGGGGTAAATTGTCACTTTATTAATTCGAAATTTGGGATGTTACATTCCCTTTGATAATGATGTAACATGTTGGTTCAACAAAAACACAAAATATTTGAACAAATACATTAATATTATGCAACAACTTTATTGTTGTTTCATATGTAGGTATATTTATCAGGCTAATGAAGAAGATGAATCGTCCTCTTTCCATTTGTACATCACCAAGGATGTCTGTACCAGGCATACAAATTCAAATGATAGAAGAATTTTGGAGGAATAGAAAAGAAGAAATTGAGATGAATGAAGACTGGTGAGCGTGCAATCCCCACGACCCGTCTGAGGAAGGTCATCGGTGCCGAGAAAGGCAACATGATGACATTTGACACGCCATCATTCTTGGCAAAGTCATGTGAGATCTTTGTGCAGGAAATCATTCCGTGCTTGGATGTGTGCTTCTTCTCATCATCGCTCCATCATATTAGACACGGACATAGCCGAGGCCATAGCCACCACAGAGTCCTATAACTTTCTAAAAGATATTTTACATGTTTTTTGAGAGAAGCACAGCGCTATTCCTATCTCCAAGCCCACTAAGAAGCGTCATAGATCCACTAACCAATCATCCACATCACACCATTCTACTCTGAACCAAGGGTCACAGTTCCACCCACGGTTTGGTCAATATCCTCCTATTGTTCTTATCCCTCATCCTTTGCTGCCGACCAATGTTCATCCCATGGCATTGCCATTTTCATTTCCATTTGCAATGCAACAAATAGTACCCCCCCCCCCTTGATGTCAACAATAGTGACACCCACGCCACTTATCAACTACATGGCCAGTAGCACGGGGTTTTTGGAACACCGTTCCAAGCAGTTTTGCTCTGAGTAACAACATTGTTGCTTCAGATGTCACGACTCATCCATCGGAAGTGCGTGCAGGAGCTACCAACAACATCCCTAGTACTTCCTTCTACATGAACATGACCAATGGTTCTGCTCTTGTCTCTGATATTGGTGATGCCACTAATAGTCACATTCCTGCTGCTTCGGGACAAAATATGGCAATGGAACAGGATGATATCCCACCACAGGAAGTTGCAGAAACTGCATCCATGATGCAAGCTTATGCTACCACCGACGCAATTGATAACATTGAAGCTCATCAGGGACAACAAATCGATCTTGATGGTGATCAGCAGGAACAACATCAAGTGGATGAAACCTTAGATGTGGTAGTTGCTTCTGCTGGTGCTACTAATGCAGGTGGGGATAACTACAATGTCAGCTGGGATGAGATTGTGATACCCGATGACTCTTTCATGTTAGCGTTTTGGAAAGATATTTGCGTTTGAAATGAAGTTCATTTCTTAAGCACTAAAGATTAGGTTTATTTTTCCTTCTATTTTTTATTTACCATATTAATAAGTTACTAACTTCGGTTTTAAATTATTGACACCGTTGACTTCTAACATCAACTTTGAACATTTATCTTATTCAAATAATTTTATTCCAATGTGTAAAATTACTGAGTACAATTTAAATATCACTAATGATAAAGTAAATAATAACAAAAATTTACACATTTGAATAATTTTTTTAAATAAGATGAATGGTCAAAGTTGATATAAGAAGTCAATATTTTAAAATCTGTGGAAGTGCTTTTGAAGTTTTAAAAAAAATCATACTAGACTTTTTACATATTACAAATAATTTTTCAAAAAATCAAAATTATTCTTATTGCAACTGCAAAATTAGTTAGAGTTTGACCCAGCATTGAATTTGATTTTTTTTTTCAATGTCCTGGACTCATAAAAAAAAGGTAAAAATAGTACAAATCGGCCCAGCAAAAGATCGGCCTGGTGGTGGGTTAGTGGTCCGAGGTCGTTTACCAATAAGTTGTGATCTTTTTTCTTTTGAGATAATTACTTGTGTGAATCTATGTGACCTTACTTTTGGTCTCTGAATAGCCAAATTTGACCTAAAACTTTGCTTATTTGACTTTTTTTCAGCAAAGAGAAGTCAAATTGGCTATTTAGATGATAAAAACAGGGTCAAATAAGCGAAGTTAAAAAAATAAAGTTAAATTGGCTATTAGCCTTCTCAAGAGGTCCAAAAAAGTAAATGTCCCATTTCTTTTTATCCACATCCCACTGCGGCACTGCTGGGTCACCGATATAGGTAGGCATTTGGACCGTGCCAAATGGGCCGAATTGAGGCTCGCTCATTTTGGCACGGCTCAAGCACGGCACGGCCCGGTCGACACCGTGCCTGGGCCCGTACAGCAGGTCGTGCCTGGGCCGAAGGTCCAGCACAGTGAAAAGCACGGCACGGTCCATTTAACATTATATATTAAATATATTTATGTTTTGCACTATAACAGACGAACAAGCGTAGTGCACTGGTAAGTGCGGTCGTTTCTATAGCACATGTCGCGAGTTCGAACCCCTCAAGCGCCTATTTTTGCCACATTTTCAAGTATGTGAGCCAACGTGCTGGCCCGGCCCGTTTCGACACGGTTACTACAATCGGGCCGTGCTGTGGGCCGACAGCACAGCTGTGACCTGCTTAGGCACGACCCGTCGTGCTTTGGTGGGCCGTGCCCGTAGCCAGGCCGGGCCGCCCGAATAGTCAGGACTAGTCACCGACGCCGTGTTGTTCGTCCGGGAGCTGAAAAGAAAGTGAGCTTAGCAAATGTTGGGCCTTATTTCCCTACATTATTCGGGTCAACTGTTGGGCTTTTCGGCCATGTTTGGGCCAACTATTGGGCCTTTGAAGCCTGCTCTGCTCATCGATGTAGCGCGCCGGCCGGCAACCCTAGCCCTAGCCCTGACTCAATAAATACGGGAGCAACCCTGCCTCCGTCAACAGCTCGACGCCGCCGCCGGAAGCCTCATCCCTTCTCTGCGGATGATTCGATTCGATTTCGGGCAGCTCTGCTCTGCTTCTCCTTGGTCGTTTCTTTTTGTGCAAATTCGCCCGTGTTGATTCGATTTGTTGTTTTGTTTTGTTCTGTTTTCCTGCGGATCGATCGATCGTTCTCCGATGATGATGAAAAAAATACTTTCGTTCTTCTGAAGTTCGCGGTGTGGAAGAACATTTTTGGAGACCTGAACTGAGGAGCAGCCTAGTCGATCTGTCCTTTTTATTTTTATTTTTCTGTTTCGAATTCTTTCCCCTCCCTGCATCTTCAATCTTGGTGAAATAGGAGATCCCAGTGAAGACCTGTGATGTTAAAGTAGTGGCCTGATTCACACCATTGATGAGTCGTTCTAATCACGCCGAGGGATCCGGGTAACCAATCTTTCGAACCTCAGATGCTTTCTTCGCTCCCGATGACTGCGCATGATCTAAGTTTCAGCCTTGTCTGAAGAACTATCACTGTTGATAACGCTTCATTTCCATGTTCTGAGGGTGCGGATCTGGTTTCCTTCTGTTAAATTTGTGATGATTTTGAATTCTTGCTGACTTATTTTAGTAGTCTCTTGTGACGATCAAAATGAAAACTTTCGTTCTGCTGATGCGATTTCTCATGGCGCCGTGCGGAAACAATCTGGAGACCTGAACTGAAGAGATGTACTAAAAAAAATCTTGGATCTTGAAAAAAAATAGATTAAATTTTTATGATGTTGCTTCACGACTGGAAGAGTGGCCTGATTATTTTGTTTTTTGGTCACTCTGTAGAGGGAAGCATAGATAGAACTTGAAGCCAGAATTAAACAGCATGATGCTTGTTTCACTGCATCCGTGTTACCTGTCTCCTGGCACATCGGATTGATAATGTTTGAAACATTGTACTTTCCTTTTTCTTCTTTTTTCAACGCTATGTTTGATAATTACCTGTCTCCTGTCTACGAAATGCTCAGTCTAATGGCATATCTCCAATTGCAAAAAATTAGTGGCATGCATCAAATTTATTGTAACTAATACTACACTGAATTAAATAGAAATAACTACGCGAGGATAACGACAGTGTAATTATGGGAATGGAACAATTTACCAAAACTGCTGATTTAGTTTTGATATTGATGAAATGGCCAATTAAACTCAGAACAGCAACGGGTAATAAGATTGACAAGACAGTTACAAGTACGATCAACAAGTCAGTTAATAACGTTTTCAATCCGCTCATTTGCCTGCCCGTTTGCCATTAGCAATTGAACTGCAAGCTATGATCTGGCCAAAAAAATTTCAATGCTGAAGTCAAAATTCAGAACATTCAGAGTTTTGTATAGGGATGTAAGTGGGTACAAGGATAGAAATTAATTTAAATTTTATGAGTCTTTATGGGTTAACTGTAAAATTTAAATTTGATATGGGTTGTATGTATGTCTTCTTTCATCTCTAGTTTTGTGACGCCCATTTTTGTAACTGCACAAATGAAATTAAATTAGTCTGTGCAACTGCACAAATCCTGTGGAATAATGTAGCCCGCAGTAAGTTTACATCTGTCCAGAGTCCACTATGATTATTCGGGGATCAAGCAAAACACATATAATGTGGGCATATTCAGGGATCAGTATCATCTAACTAATGATCAGTGATAAGAAGTTTGTTTGATCTCTATTGTTACACAAATTCCCTCGTTGCAAAGGAGGCCATACAGGTTAACTTTTCCAGCATCTCAAAAGAATTCTACAGGGATTATGAGTGAAGAATCTATGCAGCAGCTTATAGTCAAACACCAGTATACCCTGAGTTTTGCGAGGTAAATCTGAAATCTTAGCTGAGGCTCAAATTAAATGCAAGTAATTTGTCAGATAAAGTTAATACATTGATCACTGCCTCAATGGAGCTCAGCTTATGAAAACATGTTTAAAGCCATAAATCCTTTAAGGCACCGTTTGAAACAAAAGAATGAAAAATAGAGTATCAAGGAAAAAAAAACAAAGAAAACATAGGAATTGAAAATATGGTAAAACTATAGGAATCAGAAAACAAAGGAATAGAAAATCTTGGACGTTTGGAAAGTAGGAATAAAAAAACAGGAAGAAAAGTATTAACAAGTCGAGTGAATGGATTAATTTGCTCAAATACTGCTGTTGTTTGCATCGTACAGGATCGGCCACTTTTCTCTTATCTACTTCGTTCTTCTTCCTCTTCACGCTGCTCTCTCCTTCTCTATGCAAACTCTCGCTCTCCTCTCTCTATAATCTCTATTCCAGCCAACTCCTCTCCCTGCGGAGAGTGCTCACCGTTGTACATGCTATCGACCCTGCCTCTTCAGCGCCATTGGTGAGAGGAGGTCGCCACCATGCGGGGCGTAATTGCCGCGGCCAGCGAGGGCCCCGTCCAGATGTGCAAGCGAGCACCCGTCCAGATGTGCGAGGACCCCGTCCAGATGTGCCAGCGAGCACCCGTCCAGATGTGCGAGGACCCCGTCCAGATGTGCAAACAAGCAGCGCTAAGTGCGAGCGTCACCGATTCCCTTGAATCAGACCTCATTTTCTAGTTCCTGCGTTTTGTGAAGCAAAGGAAATCTTTCCAGAGGAATGAAAAACTCAATTCCTTCGTTTCAAACGGCATATGAGGTCAGCATTCCTATGGAATGGATTTCTTTGAATTTTCCTTTGAAAATACTTCAATCCAAACGGGCCCTAAGTAAATTGTTCAACAAAATTCTGTAGGTAAATTGATCACAGATCACAGAAATAGACACATTTATGACAAGCAACTAGCTCCTGTCGTTCAGATGAACATATTTGGTTAGCATTAACTGACAGTGAGTATAATACGCACAACTTAAAAAAAACAACAGCTGCTTAAATCCCACTGAACTCATCACCAGGTTCAGCTCTTTGTGCTCTTCCTGAGATGGCTGTCAAAGTGGAACGATGGCAATCAACAGATCGAAATCAAGTTGGTATTGTTTGTACAGCTTCTTGATTTCTGTTACAAGCCTTCACAAACAACAGAAATTGAGCACTATCTATCTGAAAACAATGCCTGTTCTTTCCATAATCTGTACAATAGATATTCTGTACACGTGTTTGATGCTACAATAAGTCCAGCTGGTCGTCAGTGTTCTCCTTTGCAAGATTATCAATCAACTGCTCTATTGTCTTGATGTACTTGGGCATGTAATGTTCTCTTATCATGGATCTGGCCAGACGAATCTTACTGTACAAGTGTCTAGGTGTCTCATACAATGTGACAACCTCCTCTGGAGTGGCTTGCCCACTTGTGTTTGGCTCTGCTGCTGGCAATCCAACCATGTGTAATATTCTTCCAGGGGGAAATAACTGGTGGGACTCTGACGATGACGGTACCTGATTTTCATCAGTCAAGGAGTCTAGAAACTCTATGGTCTCCTTTTCTTCTGTGCCTTTCAAGGCTGATTCCCTTTCCTCCCCACCGACATCCTCGCTATCTGATTCTTGAAGTCTTAGATCTCCAAAAGCCTCCGAGACTAGTTCAAAAGCATCTGCTTCGATAATTGTTTCAATTTTTCCATCAGCATCAGTTTGAATTTTCATGTCCTGAGTTTGTTTTGAAGATTCAACATCTTGTTTCCGAGTAGCAACACAAGACCAGCAAACAAGTGTAGAGCGCTTCTTTACTGCAGCTCGATTGCTTGCTGAAGACTCCCTCCCAGCCTGCAAAAACTTGAGGAATCAACTCGGTCGCTATGCATCATTGAAGTCCTCGGTTGAAGAACTGTGGTTTTAATAATAAAATTATCTATACAATTATACCTTAGAACTGCGAGATTGCAGCATATCAGCATCGACAACCTTAGATCTTGGATTAGATACGAAGGGCACATGGGATCTGATGAAGCTCACAGAACGGTTTATGAAGCCTAAGAATCTAGTCTGCTGAATTTGATCACGAAGGTCACGTACCCAAGACGATGCCATAACCTGCAAGATCATAACTGTAACAGTAAACATATGATGTGTGTATAAGTTATCAATATAAACTATAAAGTTCTGGTTCTGCTCTGATCAGCATACATAAATATCAGTATAATTGAAATTATGATGGCAAAGAGGTACCTCTGTGCGAAGCTTCATGGCTGAAGCTCTTCCCAAAGATGGTACTACATCATTTCTATTGACAATAGTGGTAACAAAGTCTTTGCTGGACTCAGCCAAGTCCCATGTCATGCAAGCAGCTGAATAGAAACAACGGGAACCGTAAACAACACATCATGTGTTCGTACATATCGTTGATAATAAATGAAACCAATTCAAGAAGATTTATGATGTATTTTTTGGGGAGAATAGATTCATGATGGATCTGAGCACGACGCCAATAGTGAACCTAATTCCTTTTTTCTTTTGGTGAATGAAGTGAAACTAGTTTCTAAACACCTGTCATCAAAAGATACCATGATGCAAGGCAACAAGACTTTTTTTTTGAGGGAACAACACTAATTTTTAGCAAGGGACTATATCACGGATAGAAATTCAATGGTTTTTCTTAACATATAGGTTTAGAAGCAAAATATAACTCATTGAGGCATAAGGCATTTGTTCAGTAAGACTTGTTCTGTGGTACCTGGTCCAAATGCAAGGCAGGTGGATGAGGATAGCTTCTCATTCTCACGTAGGATGTATGTCAGTAATGCAGCAACCGCAGCTCCCATTGAATGCCCAATGATCTAAATTGAAAAGGCACCGATATTTGAGTCAGTAAAGCGCACGAGTCTTGCCTCTTATAACAGTTTGAATAACTTCTATTAGGTTGCATAACGGCGCCAACCTATTCTATAACTTCAAATAACTTCTATTAGGTTGCCATAAAAGAAAAGATATTTGGATGACAGGACACTTCAAAGATTTTTGCTTTTGCTTTAAGCCAAGAAATCTGGTTTCATTCTGCTATACAATTTGCACCACCACTTGATTAAGAAATTAGAATAAGTTGATTTTTGTTTAGTCCATGGGCTCGTAAACGCATCTATCGCGACTTACATGACAAGTACCGAAGTAAACAAAGAATGTAGTTTACTCCATAATTTTTACTCTGCATCCCAATTCCAAGGAGAACTGAAGTAAAAACTATAATAACTCGCATAGTTGGGGAAATAGTCAAGGGCTACCAGTATTAACTGTTTAAGTGCAGATATAGTTTACACTTTACACACCACAATATAAGCTGCAGATTTTCGTAGAAACAGAGAAATTACCTTAATCCCGTAGTCTGGGAATTCCTCGACAGCTTTGCTTAGGCAAGGGATGGCCTGGTTTGCAATCCATCGAGCTGCTACAACCATCCCACAGTGTGCATGCCCTAGCACTATGTTGGATACACGACCTTCTTGCATTACAACATGGTGAAATGGAACCTCTGCACCAGTTGCTGCTGTCAGTCGTTCCCTAACACTGATGGCGCCCCGAATGAAGAGGAGAAAGCATTTGGTGTTTCCATCACGAACAATTGTAAAAGAAGGCTTCAGGAGCTGCACAATAGCAAAAAATTTCAGCCGATTTCCTAAATCTTGATCTGTAATAATCCATACCAAATGAGCAGCTGATTATTATTTCATGAACAGATTAGGATGATTGTTTCAAATGATGAATGACTATGGAGAGCTGACTGATACTTACGCACCCTCCCCTTAGATTTCTTTATGAGAACATCGTTCCAGGCATATCCTCCAAACTCCATAAACACGTCATATGGCTTCTTCGAGAAATACATGCTTAGCCTCAGATATCTGAGAAGCAAAATCAGCTCCTGTCGCACTTCAGGCCCATCCAGAGGTACAGAATCGCTTCCAGCATACTCATGCTGCAGATTACCCTGAAGAATAAATTTATATGTCATATCCATGCCAAATATCTAGATGGTTCGGCATCTCGGCTGGTAAAAAGGAGGCAAAAAAATATCACAGTGAATATGACTAAACAGATCTTTCTGGAGAAAATTTTTTAGATAATAGAAATTTCTGGAGAAAATTAAAGGCGAATATTTTGAGCAGCTCAATGAGCAGCATCATTTCCCTAAGTTAGGTACTGTGTTTCAACTCAACAATCACTTAACTTTCTGGAGATTAAATTAATCAAAGTACAGTTTGGTTTTTTCTCGGAGGGAAAGTAGCTTTAGTCATATATAAAACCAACATCTTATCTGAATACAATAAAGTAGATCCACTTAAATGATGAACCAAAAGCAAGAAACAATATACAATGATAGTGAGGTGAAAAGGTTATCATATAGTAGAAGAAACACTATATACTGATCTATCCAATCCGAAACTATGAGAACACATTCCTCTGTGTAACTGAAGCTACTATGTGGATTTACCGTGAAACTGAACCAAAATAATTTTCAGTGATACCAACAGAAACAATTGTTGCTTTGCCGCTAACTTTTAAACCAACTAATATCATGAGACAATGACTCCATCCTTTCTAAAAAATATTTCGCTGGAAACTAGTGACACAAATTTTAGAATGGAGGAAGTAGATATACAGTCATGTGAGCAGCTCAAACCTAACGCATATGTGATCGAACTCCTAATCCCCACTATTTGTTTTTCAAAAAAAAAAAAAGAGGAAAAAGCCACTTTCAGTGTCAATCAATCAAGAAAGGGTGAAAAAAAGAAATAAAAACTCCTAATCGATAACATAAAGGAAGCCTGTACATATTTCACATTTCCCCTTCGTTGTTTCTTGCACGCAAGATCCTATGAGATGTTTTTCTTCGCTTAAAAAAACGAGGCATTTTCCATGTCCGAATAAAGAAAGAAAGGAAATGCTACAACCTCGCTTGACCGAGTAAAATTTCGCTGAAGCTATCGATGACCTCCAACTCCAGGCTCCTCCGAGTCCGCAGTAACCAAATACCGCGCAAAAGACAAGAATAAAAAAGCTGCAAAAAAATCTCGTACAAGAACAAATTCTTCATGGCGGCAATGGAGAGCAAGGACGGGGCGGGGGAGGTGATCGGCGCGGGCGCGGGGCACCCACCTGCTGCCGCATGTAGTACTTGATTCCGAAGGCGAGCTCCCCAAGAGGCCACTTGCCGAGCGTCTCCGCCCAGGTGAACCGCACGGTCCGGGCGGCCACCATCGCGGCCTCGCCCCACCCGGCGGGTGCGCGCTCCGGCCACCGCCGCTTGCGCGCCCGGCGCTGCTCGCGCCGCG
>BCLF01000128.1:165880-180260 GCA_001602275.1 Zoysia japonica
GAGTGGAAAATGTGGTTGGAAATTAATCCGGGATTAATTAAAAATCACGAAATAATTAGCAAGGCTGCAGTCATTAATTTGGAGAATTATTTAGAGATTCAAAAATTAATTTGGAAGATTTCCGAGAAACAATTTTAGTCAACGTAAAAATTACGCGGACTAAATTATTTCGGCACCGGATTAATTTAGACGAACAGATTTTGGATTTGGATGAAACGAAGTTCGGTACGAAAGAATTTTCGAACTGAACGAAATATTGAGAGACAATTAAATTGGAACGAAAATTGGGGAAATTGCCGCTTTATAAATTCGAGAATTCGGGATGTTACATCTAGACTGGCCATTTGAAGGACACGAAACGGCCACATTGCACGAGAGCAATTTGCACGAAGCCTGCTAGGAAACGCACCGCGAACTTCACATATCGAAAGCAGCGGTCGATAACACTGTCAAGGATCAACCATGCGTGTACATGTCAAATTGGAACCCCCAACGAAACGAGAGGGGGTCGAAGCAGAAGAACCTTGAACCGGATTCTCCTCTCTGTTTCAGAGAAGATCTATAACCCCGGGGGGTGGGGGGGCGGTGGGTGGGCACCCCTGAAAACTCGGTGAAAAGTCTGTTAATTTGCCGTCGCTGTCCCCTGCGTGTTCGCAGAAATTTCATTCATCTACGCCCAGCTCTAACCACGAGCTGATGAGAGAGTGAGGCCATGTTTCGTAGGGATTAATTCTCAGTGAAACACAGTTGTATTCGGACCACAAGATAATTTATTTTGAGAAACGAATTTTTGGATAGAAGTTTTTTTCCAAGAGAAGTTGTTTCATTATTAAAAAGAAAACAATGCAGAAACAGAATCAGATCGAAGCGCCTAGAAGCCCTCGCAAGTAAGAAGGTTTTTTATCTTCTGCGCGTATTCAGAACCGTGAAGTTACGCGTCGCGTAGCAACATGCAGTGCTCAAGCCTCGGTCGTGCAGGTCGCGGGAGGGGAACCGGGGAGGGCACAGGACTTAGAAGTCGTTACGCGTCCATGGCTTGGTGGTTCTCGTAGCACTGCTCGTCAAGTCGTCGTCGTCGTCGTTTCATCGGGTGTCTAGTGGGTCGTCAAGAGCACGCGGTTCACCTCGATCGTTAAAATACTGTTTAGTTCATCTTTAGTTTAACCAGATACATTGATTTATTAAAAGTGGCCGTGGACTCAAGAGGTTCAGACGTGAACCTTACTGTCACTAATCTGCACGTACTCCTACTGCCACCCATTGCGACGCGCTTGTAGGTCTCCTTACGCGCTCCGACGGCGGGTTAACAAGGTCACTCACGCTGTAATGTTGTCGTCAAGCTCGATCCCCTCGACCAAACCTTCCGTGCCGTGAAGGTTCTTGCATCCTTCCCGTCGTCATGGACGTCGTTCCTCCTCTTCTTCCTCCCTGCATGCGCAGGCACTTTCTGCGCTGCTCGCCATGTACGCATTTCGTCGCGGCTGCCTTTACATGCACAATATATATTTACGTGAACGCAGAGCGCAGTGGATGTAAAGATACAATATCGATCTTAATTTGGCTCCGATCGATCGACTTCAACGGAGGAACCGCGTCGATCGCGTCAAGTCGCCTGGATCCCCGAAAGCGGCCGTCGTGAAGCCTTCAGCGTCCGGCAAGCGAAGCCGGCGCCGGCCGTCGTCGCGGCTCTCGTTCGGCATTGACCGGCGGGAGCCAAGTCACTCACCGATGATCAATCAGCTCCGCACAGTCAACCGGTGGGCCCGATCGAGAAAGAAAAATGACTTTTCCACTACATGTACACAAACATGATTCGATCCATTACGATTTTGGCATATACCTATAGCTGTAAATTGGGTACGTAAATAAAATCAGTGGCGAAGCTAGGAACGAACCATATATAAGAGGGGTCGAGTAAAGCAACCATGTAGAAACTATATGTTGATGTGTCTACATATGCACTAGTATATTTGATTTTGGATCCAGAGGCTAGCTAGTGAAGCGAATGAAAAGGGTAGCAAGTCAATTGTCTGATGTTTTTTTTATACTTCTTTTCTATAATTTTTAAGCCAAAACTTTTAGTTACCTTAAGAATATTTTGCTATGGCGCACTATAAAATCGTGGCTTTGGAGCAGTGCCGCCACGTTTTAAGAGTAGCAATTCATGGTTTTTGCTGCAATACGCTGCAGATTCTTAGACTCTTCTTTTGTCTAACAGTGGAAAAGTGGTACATTACGTCTTAAAACGTTGTGTAAAGATACAATGCGCTGCATTCTCTATCCATGTGGTTTTTATATATTGAACTACAGTAAATTAAAAAGGTGAACCGCGTCTGGGTATAATATAAACTGACGCGTCCTTAATCCCTTATTTTTTTTATAAGATACGTAAGGCAATCCAAGTCGTCGCCCTGTTTTCCCCGACGACCTTGCCAAGAGGTCTCTGCACGCGTGAACGATAAGTTAACAATGGATGGTGGCTCGCTCCTCCTTCGGACAATAGTATAGAACAAGAGTTCTAGTTTCACAATAAATTTAAATTGTTATAGTAACAATAACAACTTAAAAACAAAGAGATTATAACACAGGGCATGTATGCAGAATCATCGTACTGGTGGGAAGGATCCAATAATAAGTATTTTCGTGAGTTTATATCTACTGTTTTCGTCCTTTGTTCAATTTGGTGTTTTGTCGAGAAAAACACTTGTTCCTCTCAACGAAAGAGAGCCAATTTGCTTGTTTGTCAGTCAATTCGCTGTCTCGTAAGTGCAACAATTACCTCCTCCTGTTTTAAAATATTAACACCGTTGATTTTTTATATCAACTTTTGACTATTCGTTTTATTCAAAAAATTTGTTCAAACATGTAAAATTGTATTATTATTTGCTTTATCATTGATAGAATTTAAATCACAACTACTAATTTTACACATTGGAATAAATTTTTTGAATAAGACGAATAGTCAAAATTGATGTTGAAAGTCAACGGTGTCAATAATTTAAAACCAGAGGGCTACCTTTTTGTTGCCAAGCCACATCGCCTAGCAGTAGTCAAAAAACTAATCCAATATTACCTTTATTTATTTATTTTGTGTGTCTTTCAAGTTACTAGCCCAAACAATGATACTTCATGTCACAAAGATTTTGTAAACATAAAACCTGATAACATGTCATTACCTAAAAAGAAAACTTAATAGCATCTATATGTATGCCAAGATGAGTTCATCATACATATAGTACAATTAAGTGATAATCAGTTCTATATTAGTAAACAAATAATAAATATCAGAGTATCGAAGAGCAACGGGAGGAGAAAATTTTAAGGCATACCATAGGCAATCAACACAACCTTCTATACTTTATCTTCAATTTACTGGTTGACTTCATTAATCTTCTTCTTGTCACTGAGCAGTATTTATAAGCAATAAAATAATACCTAAAACAGATCACAAACCAAAGAGACCTCATCAGATTCCATCCGACTACTAAGCTCATCAGGGTACTAACACCTGGCTACCAACTCATTGAGTTCCATCCGACTACCAAGAAAAGATCAACTAGAGCCAAACAACCCATACAATGAAACTAATCATGAAGCAATTATGGTTGCTATTGACCATGAGCACGACTGTCATGATAGTTTTATCTCTCGAGAGTTTGCACACTTTTCACCACAAGTTGTGATTTCATCCTCTGTTGCTAGGAGGACTAAAACCTTCTTTATGCTAGTATCTGTCTATACTTAACACACTTTCTTAGGTGCATGGCCAGAAGATCACTACAAAATCTAACACACTTTCTTAGGTGTAAGGCCAGAAAATCACTAAAAAATCTTTACGAGGTGTCACTTAGTCAGTACGCGCCCACTAAAGTTTTACCGTTACAGTATCTATGGAGTCTATTTTATCTCCACCGCAGAAGCCTCCTCTTGCGCTACTACACCGCCAAATAATGCATACCAAACTAAGCAATCAATCAATTAGTCGGCCAAGGCTACCCATATAAGCTTTGTAGCTGCGCTGTAAAGCTATGTTACATAAATTACGAACCAGTTCTTAGAATCTAGAGCATGCACTAGCACATACCATAATGATTGAATAACAACCAAAAGTATTATACCATACTATCCATCTGGCTTAGATTCTTTATGCACTAGTCATTATTATCATTTTATTTAACATGAAGATGATTAAGTTATAAATATACCATAATCAATTTTAGTAATACAAGTTTTACAAAAACCCAACTACGATAGCAAAGCTAAGCATATAACAATCTACTACCAAATCCATAAATCACGAACCGGTTTCAAAGAATAATGACGAATATTCTAATAAACCAACATAAGATTTCAATTTAAAACTAGCATGCAATTCTTATATTTATGTCATCCTAATTAGAAGCAATGTGGTCAAAGATACTTGCCTTAAAATGTTGCTAAGTGGTCTTTGATATTCTCTTCGTAGCCTTGCTTAATTCCAACTTGTATTTTTCTCTTCGCGAGATTACCTATAGCTAAACAAGCAAACAAACAAAATTAATAATCATATGCAAATGAAGGGTCATTATGAAGTGCTAACAAGGTTTAGGGAATTCATCAAGGATTATTCTAAAAAATAAAATTAAAGGCATTAGATGATACTACCTCTGTCCCAATAGAAGTCTATTTCTAGCTTTTATTGACTATGACTTTGACCAATAAAAACTATAGATTAAATTAAATTTAAAAACCTAGTATTTGTACTTTCAAATTTATCAAAAGAAGTACTTTCATAATATATATAATATATATTATTAAAACTAATTAAATAGATCAAAATTATTGGTTAAAGTCATAGTCAACAAAAGCTAGAAATAGACTTCTATTGAGAGGGAGGGAGTAACAAACAGTGACTGGCGGCAATAGTCTGTGTGTGCAGGCAACATTTGAAAGAAACACGCGTCTCGATGATTGACTATAATATTCAAGGAAGTATTTAAATAGAAATGTGAGTATTTTTGTGGAACACAATAGATACATGATGGTATGGACATTATTTCACCCGAAAAAGAGATCAACGGATTGAATTGGAATAAGGTCCTACAGTGGCAGTTGATGAAGCAATCGCGTTCTTAGAAGAAACAAGGTGAGTCTAGGCGAAGACTTTTGGTGATGAAGGAGACTTTCTGGAACACAATGGTAAAAAGATTCTTATCAAGATATCGCTGAAATTGAGAACGACAGGGAAGATATTACCGATACCTGTGCTGCACCCATCCAGAATAGGGAGCAATAGGTGTTGCAGTGCAGATCGCAGAAGCTACAGAGCTCCAATTACCATAAATTTTGGCTATGTTGTAGAGGACATCAAGTCTCACTGTCTGGTAAAATTTGGTAGAATCATGTTGGATGGATCGTCGGTAACATAAATGGGAATCAGAGGGATTGTGGCTGCTCATGAGTTGGCTGCGTGAGAAAGGAATGTGAGGGGGTGTTGGGGGAGGACTTGGAAGGACATGGGGAGTTATAAAAATGGTGGGGATGGTGGGAAAGATGAACGGGAAGGATCCATTTGGGAGTTTAATGGTTATTTTTTTTAGTTTTTGAGTGAATAAGATATGCGAAAGGCTGAAAAAACTTTTGAGAAATTTCGGGTGTGACACTTCATTAGAGTAAGAGGATTGAATTTAGGGCTCATTTGACACAACTTCACTGGAAGCAACGCTCTGATAAGAGTTTTTTTCTAAGGGTCAAATTGATTCTTTTTTATTCTCTATGACAAAATTTTAAAAGAAGAGGAGAGAATCACTTTACATAATCAAAATAAAATTATTTTTCGACTCTAACTCTTTAGTTGGTTTTAGATCACAGAACCATTCAAAAATCATTTTAAAAGTAGTGTTTAGTGCAATTTCTCTGATTTTGTATGCGAATCTGCTCCGTGAAGCTATCTCAAAGGACCCCCTAAATGACCCTAGCATCAGCCATAGCTCCGCTAGTCTGGGGCACACCCACTTACTTTACCTAATTTTTCCTTCAAATGATTCTAACTTCTACAACTCAATTATATGCCGCTCAATGTACACGTACATGGAATATATCTCCGTTTAATAAAATATGAGATGAGAGAGGGAGCCGTCTACTTGCGAGCGTCAGAAGAATAGCTATTACCGACGTATGAGCTCCACCTGTTAGCGTTGAGATGTTTGTGTAAGATAAGGAAAAAAATGATATGGCACCGATCTTACGTGACACTGATTTAAATATTATGTTGTATGGTAGCATAGGTGGCTACTAGGAGCAGTGATTATTTTTTAAGTGAGAAAATAATTATATTAATTTGTAGATGAGTGCATTCTCAAATTACAGTAATCTAGATCACCAAGAAATTACTTTTAAATGCATCCAGACGCTGCTCTTCATCTTTATGATGCTCATCCATCAAGTAGTACAAAAACCTCAATCCTATACTTGTATGTAAATCAATTTGAAAGTTAATATTAAAACTGAATGTCATGTAGCACTAATGCCATGTAATTTTTTTTCCGCGAAACAACCCCTCCACGAAGGATCCAGATCAGCTGCGGTGAAGAACAAAATTTAAGGTACTGTAGCATATGCTACAGTAATCTTTAAGAGATGATACAATACTCTCAATTGGTACCGCAACAGTTTAGTTTTTATTCGAGCACTGTAGCAAAATACTGTAGCACATATACTATAGGGATCCGAACGGTTGATTTCAGATAGAGGATTAAAAATAGAACCAATTCATTGTACTGTTCATCCGATGAATTTTTTCCTCGAATTCACGGACCCGGTCCCTCCGGGAAAGAGATATCTATTTTATTTTTTTAAAAAAAACGACCCGATTTTCCACGGAACGGGTCGCGATTTTCCACGGAACCGTGTCCCGGGAAGAGCCGCCCACGTACGCGGCCGGTCGGCCTCCCGGAGTGTCTGGTCACTCCAGTGGTCGGGTGTACTCGCTGTAGCAGCACAGCCACCGGAGGTAAACTTTCGGCAAGTTTCCCCGCTTCCCCGCTTCTCCTCGTCCTCTCCGCAATCTATATAAACGCCCGTTCTGCCTGCGCCGGAAAGCACCGAGCAATCAAAGCAGCTGACAGAGCACACAAGCGCGAGCTATATTAAGCAAGCGAGAGCCGTTGACGCGTCGTGGAGGCCGCGGCTGATGGCGCCGAAGCGGCGGTGGCTGGGCCGTGGCGAGGATCGAGGAGGAGGAGGAGGAGGTGGTGGCGGCGGCAGTGGCAGAGGAGGGGTGCTGCCGCAGCCGTCGTTCTCCCGTGCCCAGGCGCTGAAGAGGCGGTGTCGGTCGTTTGACCTGTGAGTAGCCGCTTCCCCCTCCGGTTCGCTCGCCTTGGTTACTTTCTCCTGCGGTCCTGCTCTGTTCGCCTGCCTCAGTTCATACCTGATAACCCGCCTGGCTTACTGAACTTTGTTGACGCTTTCTTAGCTTCGAGCTTGATCCGTACTCCTGTCTGTATACACTTGTTATCTGTTCATTCACGTATGGAAGATGTGTGTTACTATTGCTGGATTCTGTACCAGCTGAAAGCTAATTCTTTTCTGTGAGTGATTTGCAGTGAGAACAGAGGTTGCAGTTGCTGCAGGCGCCATCAGGAACTCAACGAAAGTTCGGTCCACAGACTCGAGACTAGCTTTGCCGAGGTAATCAACACATAGTACTGTTATTTCGTAAATACTGCTCCCTCTGTTTAAAAACGCAATTATCTCTAGGTTTGGTCAAAACCAGACACTTGTAACATTGACAATCAATAAATGAAAATTTATGATGTTTCATAAGGTATAGAAGATGTTGTCAGATCCATAGTAAACTTAACTACTCCCTCCGTTCTAAAATATAAGTATTTATAGGTTTAACCAAAATCAAACTTTTATCACTGTGACCACTAATAATATATAATTAATAATGTTTTATCATATAAAAATTATATTTTTTTGGATTCATTATTAAATATACTCTCATAAAAATTATATTTTATATTAAGAATTATGTAATTTTCTAAATATTATTGGTAGAAGTTAATTTTTTTGACCTTATCCAAACTTAGAAATGCTTATATTTTGAAACGGAGGTAGTATTATAATAAGTAATTATTGATCTTTTGAAATGCTTACTATTTTGGATGGAGGGAATATGTCTCTGTTGCCAACATTACCAACTGATTGTTTCATCTCTGTAGACACTACATTTACAGCATTCATTTCTTTTTTTTTTCAAACATTTCATAATAGAATAGAACTTGTTTGTCGAAGTGATCTTTTCGCGTGCATGTCAATTGTCCAAAATGCCACGTGCAGTAAGTTCAGTCTGGTTGACTCTAGGCTTTCAATAAAAACCATTTTTGACAGTTTATTGACCTGCCCCCCTTGATTTTTCTCTTTTCTAATTCACAGCTTAAGCAAGAGGTGAAAGAAATGCTCACTGTTAATTCACAGCTTAAGCAAGAGGTGAAAGAAATGCTCACAAGCTTAGTGAAATGTCATCCTGATCCAAGGTAATATCTGTTATCAGTGTTGTCGCATTATTCCTGTAGGAATGATTATCTTCTCTGCATCACATGTGCATTATCTTTTTGTCGATCAGAGAGAGAATTGTGCAGAACCGCCAGTCTCCATCATACAAACTAATCTTTGAGAACAACATGGGTGAAAAACTCTTTACAAGGAGGGAGGTCCGGGCAGCAGGTGGGGAACGTATCAAGATCAGAATAGTTTCAAGCAGTCAGAACGGCAGCAATATCCCACGCCATCTTTCCACCGCCAATGTCAAGATCGTCGTTCTCGATGGTGATTTCAATGTGGATAACCGTGAGGTCTGGACATCAGAGGAGTTCGACGACTATGTAGTACGTCCCCGTGACAAAGCTGGGGCATTGCTTGCTGGAAAACTGGATGTTAAACTGAAAAACGGTGAGGGTGTTCTTCCCGATGTCACTTTCATTGATAACTCCATCTTTACAAGGAGTGGAACGTTCAAGCTTGGGGTGAAGATTATTGGTGATAATGGTGAGCAAGTTCTAGAAGGTATATCTGAACCTTTCACTGTGAAGGACCGCCGCGGAGAAGGTAATGGGTTTGGACCCATTTTACCTTGACTTTTGTAAAATATGTATGACCTGTTTTATATGTTTCTTAAATTTACAGGATACAAAAAGAAAGACATTCCAAGCAGACAAGACGAATTGTGGCGTCTCAAAGGTGTCAGAAAAAATGGCACCTTCCAAAAGGCACTGGAAGGGAGTGGTATTTCTTCAGTGGAGGGCTTCTTGAGGCGATATCATAAGGATGAAAAGGCTTTGCGCAATGTAAGACACGAAAGATCTATCTTTGATTAGATGGATTCAATGGTTGTGATAGCCTCACATGATACTTCGATTCCTTTCTGTAGATTCACAAAACCTTACCGTCTGTCTGGACAACCATCGTTGAGCATGCTAAGAAGTGTGATCCTGGTAGTGCCCTCTACTCACACTTTGTGGAGGGTAAAAACATTAGGTTGTACTTCAATTCCCTAGGTCAGATTGTTGGGGCATCAGTAGCTGAGCAGTATAAAGCTTTTGGTGATCTTGATATGCATGGGAAGGTACTTTCAAAACTTAATAGTGATCCTTTGAGGAGCATGCTCACATAATATTTCTTTGCATAGAAACAAGTCCATATTAAAGATGTAAGCAAATATAGATTTGTTGCTTTTAGTTTACCATTCCTTCCTTTTATTTTAATGATCAAGGGATTAAAAAGACTATTTTGTTATGCATTTGATTTAAATAAGTAGATAAAATGGACACAAATTATGTATAGAGTGGCTGAAAAATAAGTTGTAAATAGCACGAAAGATGTAAGCAAATATAGATTTGTTGCTTTTAGTTTACCATCCCTTCCTTTTATTTTAATGATCAAGGGATTAAAAAGACTGTATTTTGTTATGCATAGATAAAATGGACACAAATTATGTATAGAGTGGCTGAAAAATAAGTTGTAAATAGGACGCGCATGACACTAGCAAAAAATAAGAAGACCTGAAGTTTCGCAAAGGATTACTAATTTTATAAATGAAGAAAATAGGGATGACAAAATTCCTTGTTTGCTTTTGCGATGCGTGAAGACAAATTCTTATAAATTCTGAGTGCAACATGCTTGTATCATGTTTACGCTGGTGCAGATTCAAGTGGAAGAATTGAGTAAAGATGCATACGAATGTCTGACCTATCAGCAACCTGATTATGAAATGTATAACAGTCAACCAAGACCAATTAACAGGACTACCATCCAGGGATTAATCGCACCAGGGACTAAATCTACTGACTCTATTGGTGAAAACTTGTTATTCTCTTATATATTTTCTGAATATGGTCTTACCGATTCCATAGTAAACGGAGGTGCTTTATTAACATGAAAGCTATAATCATTTTAGATCAAACTATGGATGAAGAACAAGGCACATCAAGCGGCAACATATTTTCTGGTTGTGGTTCCGAGCACCCTACATTTGAAGGGCCTGGCTCCTTGCAAGTGCAGACCTTATCTACTGTACATGAAGACAAAGAAACTGTAAGTAATGCTATTATTTAAATGTATATATTCTTTTCTTATTTTTCATTTCAATCATATTAATTTTATTGCATCTGGATAAATAAAAGATATTCTGCAGAACTAGTTTTATACAAATGTCTACTAAGAAGTGAGGACTTCTATATTCTCTCAAAGGGCAACCAGCAAGTTGTCCCTAATATGCTTCAGGATCATCATTGTTTGCTATTTAGAAATACTTGTGGCATTTCTGTAATACGTCATGCATGTATACGTTTCCTCTTTAGAAAATCTGAGTGCAACATGCTCATATCATGTTTATTCTGCAGCAGATTCAAGTGGAAGAATCGAGTAAAGATGCAGGCGAATGTCTGCCCTATCCTCAACCTGATTATGAAATGCGTAATAATCAACCAAGACCACTTAACTTGAGTACCCTCCAGGGATCGATCTCACTGGGGCCTAAATCTATTGACTCTACTGGTGAAGACTTGTTATTCTCTTATATTTAAACCTGTGAATATGGTTTTACTGATTCCATAGTAAACCGAGGTGCTTTATTGACATGAAAGCTATAATTATTTTAGATCAAGTTATGCATGAACAACAAGACACGCCAAACAGCAACACATTTTCTGGTGGTCATTCCCAGCACAGTATATTTGAAGGCTCTGGGTTCGTGCATACCTTACCTACTGTACATGAAGACAATGAAACTGTAAGTAATGCTATTACTTAAAAGTATACATTATTTTGAGTAAATTGCACCAGCGGTCCTCCAACTAGTTGGGTGGTCTCATCTAGGTCCTTAAACTTTGATTTTGCATTTCTGGCACCTTAAACTATTGCCCCCGTCTCATCTGTGTCCCTAAACTTATTTATGACACCTTAAACTATTGCTCCCGTCTCATCTGGATCCTAACTCTTATTTTGCATTTCTGACTCTTAATATATTTAAAAAGTATTTTTTCCATTCATATTATTCAAAAAATTGTTCAAATGTGTAAAATTATAAGTTATTTTTTAGTAACTTCAATGATAAAGCAAATTATAATAAAATAGTATATGATATTTTTATCTCTACCTCCCTAAATATATTTAAAGTCATTTTTGCATTCATCTTATTTCAAAAATTAGTTTAAATGTGTAAAATTATAAGTCATTTTTAAGTACCTTTAATGATAAAGTAAATTATAACAAATATATGATATTTATTATATTTATTCAAATAATAAAAATAATCATAGAATTCTCTAGAGTGCAATTTAGCTGGAATATCTTTTGCAGCCTTGCGAAGACTTTAGCTCGGTCCATGCACGTACTGACTAGCTCTTATATAAATGTTTGGGAAACCGAGAATTTTATGATTATTTTTATTATTTAAAAAATGATAAATATCATATATTTTATTATAATTAAGCCAGCCTGTCTTAAATTGATTAGCTTTGTAGAGAATATATAGTATCAATATTTACGATATCAAATGTCTTTTCTGTACTCCAAGCTCTTCCACTGTTCAAAGACGTGGAGGTCTCATATTAAAATAGATTCTATAATATCTAGTGTCACCCACCATATTGTGAATAAATTTTAAATTCAAACTGATGAATTGGAAATGTATCGATAAGGGCTAATTTGATACATGCCATTACAATTTTGTGAAATTTGAAATATACCATTCAGGCCTACGTGTCATTCACTTGCAAAGCCTCATCTGTCATTGACACATCAATGGCATATTTCAAAGTTTACTTTTTCATTAAAGGTACTTAAAATGACTTATAAATTACACATTTGAACTAATTTTTGAAATAATATGAATGGAAAAATGACTTTAAATATATTTAGGGAAGTAGAAATAAAAATATCATATACTATTTTATTATAATTTGCTTTATCATTAAAGTTACTAAAAAATAACTTATAATTTTACACATTTGAACAATTTTTTGAATAATATGAATGGGAAAAAAAATACTTTTTAAACATATTAAAGAGCCAAAAATGCAAAATAAGAGTTTGGGACCCAGATGAGACTGGGGCAATAGTTTAGGGTGGCAGAAATAAGTTTAGGGACTTAGATGACACGGGACAATAGTTTAGGGTGACAGAAATGAAAAATCAAAGTTTAGGGACCCAGATGAGACTACTTGGAGGGCCGCTGGTGCATTTCACCCTATTATTTTCTTATCATTCATTTCAATCATATCAATTTTATTGCATTTGGGTAAAAGAGATACAAATTCATAAGAACTAATTGGCTAATAGCTTGTTCTTTTACCGTCTTTTGTAACTTTTTGAAACATTCATACACGCTTATTTTCTTTAATTAGGACACTGGAACACCCAGGTCAGAAACATTTTTTTTCTTTATAACATATGACTTTGTTATAGCCTGTGCTTTCTAACACAAAAGAAATGTTATGCAAATGTTTTTTGAGGCGTGAGGAGTTCTATATTTTCCCCAAGGGTGACCTGGAATCTGTCCCTCATTTGCTTCAGGTCATCCTGTTTTCCTCTTTAGAAAGACTTGAGGCATTTCTGTACCATGTTCTGCGTGTATACTTTTCCTAAGGATCCAATTTTCTGATTGCTCCTCATGAGTGCAATATATGATATAGCTGACTGAATCACACTCTTCCAGGGCGCATCTATTGACATCCAGCTGGATTCTCATCCTGAAATTCTGTATGGAACTCCAGATCCAAATTGTAATACAGGTTTAGGTGCAATGGATTACACTATTGCTGCAGAGGAAATTATCGAGTCAGTAGCACAGAATCAAGGAGCGCTGACAATGCATGAGAATTCTCACATGGATTACACAAGCGATGGTACATCCTTATCCCTAATTGCATACTAATATTTTGATTTATAATTAAAATAAAACGACTAAATAAGCTTAATTTTATTTCTTGCAGGCTTTTCAGTTGGCCGCTGGTATTCGCAGCAGCAAGTGGCTTCTCTGTATGCATCTCCTTTCTCAACGAGTATTCAGGCAGACCTTCCTCTTTATTCAAGACAGAATAGCTTCATGGATCAGCTGTTCGATTGCATAAGGGAGGATGACAGCTCTCAGTTATTTGCACCCATTGCGAGCGAGTTGCCTGCTGATGTTCCCTCTGGTAGGACGATGCTGCCGTCCTACCGTAGATGGGTTAGATTGAAGTTGCTTCTGAGGTGGAAGGCTAAGCTAAGGGCTTCCAGGAGAGCAAAGGCTTCTGTTTGAGCAAGAACGTTAAAGTCCCTGAGCATTTAAAACTACCAAAAATTTTGTACATATTTTGTTGTTGTAATAGCTATTTTACTTCGACACAAGACACAAAAGCTTAGGGAGGGTGACTGAAATTGTATTCATTGTTTGATTTCTTTACATATTCGTTGTTTTAAGTATTACTTTAGTTCATACATGTGGTTGGAAGTATTTCCTGATATCTGTGACACCCAAAATTTCAACCATTTTTAAATATTAAAAATTTCGAAATTTAAATGTATTTCACAATTTAGACTAGATTGAAATTTTTTTTAAAAATAAATTGCTAAGGTGCATCATACATTTTATGTCATTGCATATCATTTAATTAATGGAGAGAATTAATAGTTAAACAAGATTAAAAATTAAATAATAGAATTAAAGATTTAAAGGAAGAAAGAAAAGAAATAAAAATAAGAAAACCCTCTTGGGCCTCCTCTCCCTATCTCCCCCGCCAGCCCACTCTCTCCCACCTCGCGGCCCAGCAGCCAACCGGCCCAGCTCACCACCCCGTCGCCCTCCTCCAACCGCGCGCGCTGCCGCCTCCGCAACCGCCGCGGAGTCTCGCGCTAG
>BCLF01000128.1:190794-218062 GCA_001602275.1 Zoysia japonica
TGTCAAAAATGGTTTTTATTGAAAGCCTAGAGTCAACCAGACTGAACTTACTGCACGTGGCATTTTGGACAATTGACATGCACGCGAAAAGATCACTTCGACAAACAAGTTCTATTCTATTGTGAAATGTTTGAAAAAAAAAGAAACGAATGCTGTAAATGTAGTGTCTACAGAGATGAAACAATCAGTTGGTAATGTTGACAACAGAGACATATTCCCTCCATCCAAAATAGTAAGCATTTCAAAAGATCAATAATTACTTATTATAATACTACCTCCGTCTAAAATATAAGCATTTCTAAGTTTGTATAAGGTCAAAAAAAATTAACTTCTACCAATAATATTTAGAAAATTACATAATTTTTAATATAAAATATATTTTTTATGAAAGTATATTTAATAATGAATCTAAAAAAATATAATTTTTATATGATAAAACATTATTAATTATATATTATTAGTGGTCAAAGTGATAAAAGTTTGACTTTGGTTAAACTTAGAAATACTTATATTTTGGAACGGAGAGAGTAGTTAAGTTTACTATGGATCTAACAACATCTTCTATACCTTATGAAACATCATAAATTTTCATAAATTGATGGTCAATGTTACAAGTGTCTGATTTTGACCAAACCTAGCGATACTTGCGTTTGTAAACAGAGGGAGTAGTATTTACGAAAGCGTGCTACAGCAGAAATTAAAAAGTAAAATGGCCAAGATGGAGGAGTCATGGCGAAATGGGCCATCTCGGCCCAGCTGAAGGGCGCGTCAGGGTGGTCAGAGGAGGCTTGGTTTTGACCTGGTTGGAGGGGATGATTGGCGATTTGCTTGTGCACTCATCACGTGTCATAACACTGATCATCGAGGAAATTCCAGGAAAATCACAAGGAGAAAATCATCTTACGTCCTCGACGGTCATAACTGGCTTCCCCTCCATATGACTGCCTCCACGTATCTCTGTCGTTAATATGACGCCCCTTGTGCGCCCACAGCTTCATATGAGGTCGGCATTATCGATCAACCTTTGCTCCATTGACTACGGCTACTTAGAGCACAGCGTACTTGACCATGGTTACTCATCCTCACTCTCAGCTACCTCATATCGGCACAAAGGATCAGTACCGTGTTGAGTATTCTTGTCGGTTTCTTCTCCGATGCAAGTGTCTGCGTTACTCACGTTGCTAATGCGAAGGACACGAGTATATGATGGGATTATATAAAGATTCGATTTGTTATGATAGGTTAGATTAGTTTGTATACGTATCCACTTGAATTCCTTTGATTCCAAGCCATGTACTATTGTCTACTTTGGGTATCTACGGTTCTGACACGGTCGAAAAGCTCAGCTATAAAAGACAGCCACCATATCATAGGCTCCATTGAATTCGTAAATGATTCGACTCCACTAAGATAAGGCTCGTCCGACTCTAGGGTCGGACACCGCTTTACTTGTCTGACCCTTGAGTCGAGCACTGCTCTTGAACGACCAGCGTCCGACAAGAGCAGAGATTTCTGACATTGCGCAGCAGTCTTTGTCTGCTGGACTGTGGAGAGAAAGCTAGCATGGTGGATAGAGGACGGAGACGATGATGATAATACGATGATCTAGCACCCAGAAGATGTTAGATGCAACAACTTCAAAATGCTTACGATCTCACCCGTCAGTGGTCGCTCGGTTACGTGGGCATCATGCTTTGCTCCTATGTAAAAATGCGTCAGAGACCTTAGAGAAAGAGACTAATCCTTAACTAAAGCATATTTGACATCCAAAGATTTAGAGTTCCTGCTCGAGGTGGAAGGAGGCCTCCCGCAAGTGAGCGCATCCACGACATGCAACATATAGTTCCCTACAAAAGACTCAATAAGACACATCATATTATATATTATCAATTGTTTGATGTAGGAAAAGCAAGAGAAGAGGCCAATATCTGATATTGAAGCTTATGCTATTGGAAAGAGGGTTGACAAAAAGGGTAGTAATTACAATCCAAAAACAAAAGAGAAGCTGGTAAGTCTTTTTATCTTTTTTTATGTGCATTTCTTATCATGTTTCTATGGCTAGATGAATTTCTGTACTCATGAATAATACTTGTACAGGAGACATAAAGAGTTGCTGCTATGGAGAGGCATGGTCCTGATTTCAATTGGATTGATGAGCCTATAGATGGAGTTGCTGTTCACAAAGCTGGTAGAGGTAAGAAACATAGTCGTTGGATGATTGGTGACGGTTTCATCAACACAAGCTTGGTCCTTTCGGAGGTGCGCTCATCACGTAAGGGTTCAATGGATGATGAGCGCTCTGCACGACAACAATTGGTTGCTCCTGAAAATTCTGAAGTTCAGCAGCTCAAGCAGGAGCTTGAGGCACTCCGGGCTGAGTTCCATGCGTTTGGCAGTTCAACTCCAGCACCAAATTTGGTTAGCATCATCTGAGCTGCCTGTATTCGCAATTTCTAACATATTAGTTTGCTAAAACTATTAACTTGTTGACATTTGAAAATGAAATAATCTTCGGAGTCTGAGGCAGCTCACATCCAACATGATTCGGTACATGATGGTGTACAGGGCCAAATTAGTCCAGGGGGAGATCAGATCGACGAAACCAGTCCTGTGACATGATGATTAACTCTCATGATAGTCATTTTGGCTGCTGATTAGAGAAATCGCATATAGTCATTTTGGCGGCCTAATCCTTTTGTGAACTAGCACTTGCATAGGAATCTGAGTTATGTGACCCTATTTAGGATTTACATGACCCACTTATAGGATGGATGTGTTAGAACTTAGTAGTTTTTATTGTATTTATGTAAGCTTGGATGCTGCTATGTGATGCATGACTTTTTTGCATCTATAGCTTAATGTAAGATATTATTGTGCTTATTTTTTATTTCTGTGGTTCTTGTCTACTAAATGTGTTATATTTGCTTTGAATTGGATCAATTAGCTATTTTCTAAACATAATTTGCATAAAAACAATCATATTCAGAATTCTCGTTTGTCTTCACTCAAACAACACATGGGAAGTATTAAATTAATCAATTGTGAGCCCACAGTATTTCATATGTTCCCGTGTGTTATCTTTTTCATAAGCACTAGGAAAACTGGATATTTCCGTTTTCAGATGCCGTTGTGGCGTAGGCTTCCTAGTGTGCTATGAATCCCGTGTGTTACTCGTGAGCACAGGGAATTCCAGGATTCCCGTGTGTTTTAAAATTTACACACAGAAAATTCTATCTTCCCCGTATAATATTCGCCGTGTGCTTTTTCCCGTGTGAAGAGCAAATAAGCATGGGGAATATGTTTCCCATGTGTAATTTGAGTTTTTTCGTGTGTTATCGGCACACGAGAAAATTGATTTTTCTCGTAGTGAGGACGTGGCGAAAGAGTGGGAGGCCTCCTTCCCCCGGCGCCTGGCGAACGCCGCGACGTCGCTCGCCAAGCCGCGCTATTCGGCTGCCACGGCGACGCCGCCTCGGCAGCCGCCGTGCGGAGGTTCGAGTGGTTCGCGGACGGCGCCGGCGAGTTCCTCGGGTTCGTGGAGCTCGGCGGCACGCCGCTCCGGCGCGCTGTGCAGGTCGACCCGCTCATCGGCCGCCGGCGTGCCGGCGAGGAGCTGCGGTACCCGTCCGTCCGGCGGAGCCGGTACCACCTGTTCTGCTTCTGCCTACGGCCGATCAGCCTGGACGGTCGCGGCGCCGAGGCCAAGCTCCTCTTCGTCTCCGAGGACGACGCGGCGCCTGAGAGGAACCTGTGCCTCGGCTCCATCGTGCGGCTCTCCGAAAGCACCGACGTCGTCGGCCCCGTCGCCCGGTGCCTGGAGCTGCGGGTGACGCCGCACTTCAGGCCCACGGCGGAGTCCGCGCGCCGGGCCGGGAGCTCGCCCAGCTCCCGCGGGAGGACTTCTCGTGGGTGCCGTATCTCGAGTCCGGCGACAAGGAGCACTGGAACGTCGTTCCACAGCTGCTTGACCCAGTGGTTCCGGCCCAACCCTCTGTGCTGCAAGCAGCACGCCGCCGCCGAGGTCAAGCCGGCTGCCTCTCACCGTCACAGCACGGCGAAGCTTTAAGATGTCTCTAACGAACTGGAGCCGATCATCGAGGTGTTCCTGCAACACCACATCCCGCTGTCAGAGAAGAGTACAACATGCACCGAAGCAGAGCCACCGCTGACGAAGAATACGAAGCAGCTTCCGGCACGTGCCGCACCTGAAACTGGGGCTCCTCTTCTCCCCGCACGGCTTGTCGGAGGACATGGCGCGCTGCCCTTGATGGCGCCCGAGAAGCGAGAGCGCGGTGGTGGAGGTGATCGACGGCGAGGAGCAGCAGCAGGGCGCGGGCTCGCACAACACGAACATCAGTCTCGAGCAGTTGGACGAGTTCATGCTCGAAAGTAGTGGGCTTTGGCTCGGGTTCTTTTGGGCCTGGCAGCATGTCTTCTGGGCTAGTCTGTTTCGGCAGAACAGAAAGATGCGAAGGCCCAATCTTGGGTACGAGATATTATTGTATTCTTATTGATTGATAGATTCAATTTGCATGCTGAGAGGATTGAACCGGTTTCGATGAAAGTCCTGTCAAATCCATATGAAACTCGCAGTGTGCTCTATAAGGAACTAAAATTCCAGTATTCATATTCAAAGGAGTACATAATCATGAAAAGTGTTTTAGGCATGTCTTTTTTTGTCCCTAGATTATAAAAAACTACCTCATACAATCGTAAATTGAAATAAATAACTACATTATATGGTCAAATTATATAATTTATACATCTATCCCATAAGCTGTCTCAATATAGATTATTAATTTTAACTGATAATCTAGGTTCTACGTATTTTAACTTGTAATCTGAGTTGATAATAACCTCACCAAATACCTAAGATGGTAGATTATATTCCCTTCGGTTTTAAATTATTGACACCGTTGACTTCTAACATCAACTTTGACCATTTGTCTTATTCGAAAAATTTGTTTCAATGTGTAAAATTATTAGTTGTGATTTAAATTTCACTAACGATAAATCAAATTGTAACAAAAAATTTCACATTTGAATAAATTTTTTAAATAAGATGAATGGGTCAAAGTTGATGTTAGAAGTAAACGGTGTCAATATTTTAAAACCGGAGAGAGTATAATCTAATGGGTAGGCCCTCAGATTATCTACCATTTCTTGCAAACATTCCGTGTCGATCTAGCGAGATTTCAAAAAGTTATGTGGCGCGTACACCGTACCAAATTCAATCAGCTGCCGTACGTACGTAAGTACAGGCGCATGAAAGCGACACCAAACATATTTCTGCAACGTTGAGAACTTGAGAGCATGTAGACCAGATTTTCATAGAGAGCATGTAGGAGTAGTCCGTAGCATGCATGAAATAAGCCTGGATCGACGGAAGCTATGCCAAAATTGACCGGCAGCATGCATGTTTCATGACAAATAACATTTTACACATATGATTTGAAGTTTTGAACTAAGAGAGAGCAATAGTTCGCGCGATTCTAATTCGACAGAAAATACATTCTTGTTCTCTGCATGAAAATAAAGTGATTTCCAATGGGAGTATATATGTATGGATTTTTAAGAAAATTTAATATGTATAAGCATTATATCATTATTTTTATGTTAATGTTTTTCATTGTTACGCACCCATAAATGCATCACTCGAGCAATTCATGTGCTTTGGTAAGTATGTTTCAAATATATATGCATGTCATGGTAAATACTTCGATTTACGTTGTTCCAACATCGCTCAAATATATACACTTAATCGAGAAATGGGGTGCAAATATTGAATTACTATATATAGTTTATGTACATGTTGGGACTCTCGGGCAAAGTTGGTGGAAATTAAACAAAGACTTTGTCAACAACCACCCATGGCAGCATTTTTGTTAGCCTCTGGCTTCTCCAGATCAATTAGCCACGTCAAGCCCTTGTAAGGTTCATTGAATTATGGATGGTGATCTAAGCTGTCCCCAACCTTCGTTAGTTTTATGAAGATTAAGTTGGTAAGAATCGTTTCTGGTCAGTATCAAAAACAATGTTAAATCAGTTTTTTTCTTGAGACGGAATGTCAAACCAGTTTGAGTCCACAAAATATCGGCGACCTAATTCATTTGAAGCTTAGTTAAATACCACTATCAGTAAAAAAATGCTCTTCACGTCCAGAACAAAGCTGCATAGATTCTAGGAGTGGAATCCCGATTGAGAAATACTGTCCCCGTTTTATTTTTATTGATGTTGAGAAATGGTGTATTTGTCAGAACTAAAGAGAAGTGAAAAAGTTAGATATATAGAAAACGAGAAGGTGTAAGATAGAGGTGTAAGCGGAAGAAACAAAATTATATTGGGAAGTGATGATGACAATTATTTAAGAATAAATTTTAAATGCTAAAATCTTAAATGAAGGCGAATAGAGTGGTACTGGTTTCAAATTCGCACTCACATATGAATCTGCTCGTGGATGAGAGAAATCTTTGGAAAATTGTTGTACTGTACAAGCTTGATAAAAAACATCTCAGGTAGCTTACAATTTACTTCCTCTGTTCATTTTTGTTTATCATTCTAGCATATAAAATTTATTCTCTAATACTTATCATTCTCACTTCTCAATATAATTTTTCTCTTTTCAATATACATTTATCTCTTAGTAACAATTTTTTCTTACTTCTCAATACATTTTCTCTCTTTTCAATACACTTTTTTCTTTTATTAATATTTTTTATTAATTTCAGCTACTAAAGATAATATGACAATTAAAAGAGAATGGAAGGAGTACCTCTAAAAAGCTGTTTAATTACAAATTTTGCATGGAAGGGATAGTGCACTAGAGCAGTAGAGCTTATCTGTATCGTACACATGATATTTATATCTCATACTTCCTCCGTCATGTCCATCTCGTATTCAAAATTTGTTCAAAAATTTCATTCACACTCCCCAACAGAATACTCTTCCTATCTCTCTTGTTCCTTTCTTTGTTTCGGTGTGAATTGTAAACAAATAACTCCCGGGCGCTGCTTTAAATTCTCTCGCGTTCCTCGGCTCACCATCTCCACCGACGGCAGACGTTCCTGGTCAAGGCGATCCCGGTCCATCCCCACCGGCCACCACCATTCGCGGCACGATGGCCGTCAGCCCGGGCGACCATTTCACTGTCAGTCGCGTCGGCGGGCAGGACAGCGCGTGCTCCACCCCCTTCGCCAGCGCGCCGTCCGGCCCAGCCCGTGACCTCTCGTTCCGCGCCTTTTATGCGACCGGCTTCTACAGCGCGCCGGTGAGCCCCGCACGGGGAGCCGGAGACGAGTATGGTTACTGCGACTTCGATTTCTCGTCCCCCGTCGCGGTGCCGATGTCTTCCGCCGACGAGCTCTTCCACAACGGGCGAATCCTGCCAGTGCGGCTCTCGTCCTTCCTCCACCGCCCACAGGCGCTGCATCCTCTTGTCCGAGAAGTCCCCGTCCCACAGCGGCCGGGGCCTGCAGAAGCGGCGCAGGTGGTGGCGGACGAACGGGGTCGGTTCAGGAAGCGGTCAGTGCACCGCAGGTCCTCCTCGCACTCCCCGTTCCGCCCCGACTGCCCCTCTCCTCCGTCGTCGCGGTCGTCGTCGTCTTCCTCGAAGGCGTCCTCCGCCTCCTCGCCGTCCTCTTCAAGTCACCACAGCCGGTGGCGGTTCTTGAAGGACCTCCTATACCGGAGCAACACCGACGGAGGCATACACCACCCACACCCACGTTCCCCACCCCAGCCGGATTCCAAGAGGAGCACGTCCCCAGCGTCGACGGAGGGCCGCAGGGCGACGCGAAGCTGGACGCACGCTCGGCTGTACGAGGCGCGGAGGGCCGAGGCAGAGGAGACGCGGCGGCGCACGTTCCTGCCGTACAGACAGGGCCTGCTGCTAGGCTGCCTTGGGTTCAGCTCCCAGCGCTACAGCGCCATGCACAGCCTTGCCCCCGTCGCAAAGTCCAGGGCGTGACCTTCATCCACGAATGCGCTCTCCTTAATTCCTCCTTGAGTAGCTCATTAAGTATTGTAACTGGAAAGAGGCCATGGGCTTAAAAAAATTGACTTTTATGTTGTACTCTCTCTGTTAAAATACAAATATTTATAGATTTTATCAATGTCAAATAGTTATAACTTTGATCATTAAAGGATAAAATTTTACTCTCTCTGTTCTTAAATTGATATCATCGTTGATTTCTAACATCAATTTTGACTATTTATTTTATTTAATTTTTTTTGATAAATATAATATATTTTATTATATTTTAATTTATTAGAGTTATTTGATTCTCAACTTAAAATTTTAAACATTTAAATTAATTTTTTAATAAGACCTCGCCACTTTCCCCGTTGCAGCCGCCACCTTCCCACCCGCGCCGCCGTCGCCTCCCACCCCGACCGCCGCCGTCTACCTGCTCCCCCACCCCCGTCGCGCCTCTCTCTCTCTCTCACCTCCATCCAGAGCTGCTCATGCCCCCAGAAAATAAAGCTGCTCCTCCCGAGGGCGGCGTGCCACCAGCCCTATCACCAAAACCCTAGCTCCGATACGATCGAGGCGCGCAGCTGCCAGGTGAGCCTCCTGCTTCAGAAGCAGCTCAATGGTACCCCCCCCTCGGTTTCTTCTTTTTGTTCACCCCAATTCTCTGCATTCGGCTTCGAAATCCTGATCCCTTCTGTTTGTTTGCTGTCACATATCTTACGAAGAACCCCGTCGATGGGTTTTCCGCGGGCTCAGAGGCGGAACTGAGGGGGGGGGGGGGGGGGGGGGNNNGGGGGGGGGGGGGGGGGCGCGGCAGGGGCCATGGCCCCTCTAATATATTTATTCTACTAACAATATAGATACATTATAAAAAATAGAGTTTTTAACTAAGTTTTAATGATCAAATAATTTGGTCACTAAATATTGATAAATAGTGATTAAGATTTTGTTTTTTATTTGGACATATATTTTTAGTGGTCAATAAGTATGACCATTATTTACTAAATGTAAGTATTTAGTTCTTAAAGGTTCCGTAACTGCTATATAATTTTAGTGGCCAATATATATATATATTGATTATTATATACATATAGTGGCAAGTTTTCTGTCACTAAAGCACGACCAAGATTTTTTTGATAAAATATCTATAGTGAATAACATCAAACATATAGAGACCAATTATTTTAGTGAAAAAAATATTTTTTTTATAGTGACGAAGGAGGATTTAGTTTATTTTGAAAGTTTTAGGCTCATTCATCTATCAAAAAATGATCTACCTCTAGCTAACGTGGGCCTCACAGTGCAAGCTCTGTCAAGTGGCGGCACCGATGGCGTGGATAAGACGAGAGACATGATCTCGTTAGAACTTTGTCCAGTCGTGAACCAAAATAGGCAACACGTTGACATCACATCGATTGCTGTAAAAAATCGCAGTGACGTAGATAGAATGAACAGCCTAACCTTAGGATCACCCTCGCTGAGATGGAGCAGGATACGATGGAACGGATTGATCGCCCCCTCTAAATTTACCGTACAGTTAGGCCAACGGCGGGGCTGGTGAATGATAGTAATGTCTTCAAGTGGCAGGTCACCATCCTCTCTCTCTCTCTCTCTCTTTCTCTCTCTTGAATCCTGACCACCATCCCTGTTCGTTTTACAGAGTTCTATTGCTATCAGATTAACCTCCAGTTCAAAATAAATTTCAGGACGGCTCCCCTCTGCTAAACCCTAGCTGCCGACCCCTCCAATCCCTCACCAGTGCCTGAATCATGACTCCAATCGAGTTTAGGGCTCCCTAATTTTAGGATGGAGCCCATTGAAATTTTGAACAGCTTTTTGGTTGAATCCTTTGCATTTTTAGTGGGGATTTTTATTTATTTATTTGGTACCGATAGGTGGCCACATGGAGGAGGAGAGGAACGAGAAGATCATCCCCGGCCTCATGAAGCTCGCGCCCAACTGTAAATGCATCAAACCTCCGTCTACTTCGTTTGTAAATGTATTCGTGCATCTGTTCTATCTCCTCCCGTGGATCGTTGATAGAATGTTGTGCAATTTATCAGTTCAATGAAATGATACATGCTAGGAAGTTAGCCCAGATTTGCGATGATTCAGTTTGCTATGCACTTTGGCTTGTACATGTGTTCAAGGTGCAGCTGTCAGTTGGAGTAATTGTTATGATGATTGTTACTTCGTTTCTGTTATCTGATCTTAATGATTCTTATTGTTGATACTCTGTTGATGGTTCTTGACTTTCATTATTGTCTGATGCTGAACTTATGTTTTTCATACTAATATTTATAGAAGTATCATATTTAAAATTTATCATATGAACATAGACTGTTAAGCTGCCTACAAGCTAGGTTGTTTACTCAAGATGGATTAGCATATAGATTATTTATTGTATTGAAATATCAATGTTCCTGGATGTTTTTTTAAAACATTCACGCTGGTCTGCAATCTCAGAAGATGGCCTGTCTCTTGGCATCTGCTGTTTTTGTTTTTTGTGGACTTAAGTTTATAATCCTGTTTAGTTGACAACATATGTTTGTGTATTGAGGAATGTATGAGACTAGTATCCATAGACATACCAAACTACATGAATATGCAAGCGTGTATCACAGATACATAGACATACTCATACACAAATCTATCTGTAAGCTCTCACACATATATTTATACATAACTACTCTGCAAGGGTGTGATATCCACACCCACATATTCGTATAGACATACACATACAAATCTCTGCAATTGTGTGTCTGACGTCCACAACCACAGAGATATACTCATATACACATTACTCTATAAGCGTGTACATCCACAACTAGTTATACTCAGATATAGAGTATATATCTTTAAGTGTGTGTGTGTGTGTGTGTGTGTGTGTGTGTGTTACATAGTCTACAATCATACTTGTACATAATCCCTCTCAGAATAAGTGTCATTTTGACTTTTAAATATCAAAGTTTAACCAGTTTTTTTATTAAAAAAATTGTGTAAATATAAAACCAAACAAGTCATGCTTATAATATTTCTAATAATAAAGTAATTCGCAATAAAGTAAATTATTTTTCATGATTTTTTAATAAGACGAATCAAACATTGATATATAAAAGTAAAAAAGGCACATATTCTTGGATGAAGGGAGTATATGACTCTTTGCAAGTGTGTGTTTGCGCGCACACGTGTGTGCTCATAGATATATATATTATTTGTTGAGTTTATCGAGAAGATGGAGAATAAGGACGCCAAGGAGGCAAAGGCATCCTAGAAAACTAACTAAATGGGGAAAGATGAATATGTTAATGAAGATTGGATTTATAATGTTGTGTCCATGGAATGGAACTTAATATTGTATTCTATATTAAAAATATACTTTTGTGAGACTATGCACAAAAATAGACTCACATGCATGTCCTTCGATATAATGGTGATGTCAACACACCTGCAAACACCACTAGGCCAACCTATCACCTGTGAAGGTCCCTTCAGTTGTAGGTAATAAAAATCACTATTATCTTGAAGATGATGGGATTTTAGACTCTTTACATTTTTATGTGTGTCATACTTAGACCTGTATATGTACATATATATCCTATAAGTCTGCATCAAACTCATACTCACTTCTACATATACACAAATGACTTTGTATAAGTGTACATGACACTCACACATCTACTATATCCATATAAGTATAACCCACTAAAGATTAATAATTTCTAACTCCAGCTTCTGTGGTGCAAACATTAACTTCTCATTTTTGCACCATTAGATATAAAAATAACTTCGCATCCGGGCCATCCATAACCTTAGCCACTCTTTCCTAAAATGTATCTTACATGATACTAATGTCCACAGCTCCACAACTACATAAATATAAATAAACAACTATGTGTAAGTGTATATAACACTATAGATAACACCTAAACCTAAATATCTATCTATTATATCTACATAAAAACAACCCCCTAAGAATTACTACCTCCGTCTCAATAGAAGCTTATTTTTAAATTTTGTTGACTACAACTTTGACCAATGATTACTATAGACTAGATTAAATTTAAAAACCTAGTATTTGTACTTTTAAATAAATCAGAAGAAATACTTTCATAATATATATTATTTATATTATGAAAATTAATTAAAATTATTGAAATCATTGGTCAAAGTAGTAACAATAGCTAAAAATAAACTTTTATTGGGACGGAAGGAGGACAGAGGGAGTATTAATTACTAATTCTCGCTTCTATGGTGCACTAAGTCACCCTCTAACAATAACTTCGTATCCAGGCCATCCACAACCTCGGCAGTCCAGTCTTTCCTAAAATGTGTCTTTCCCTGGTAATTACCTTGGTGATAAAAACATTTTTCTTAGTGATGGAAGAGGGATTCAATTCATTTTGAGAGTTTTCAGCCATTCAGCAATCAAAAAAATGACCTAGCTCCAACTATCGTGGGCCTCATGGCGTGATCTCCGTCGAATGGCGGCACCGGCGACGCGGAGGAGATGAGAGACATGATCTCATCCAACTCTGTCGCGTCACTTAGGCAACACGCTGATGCCACTTCGACTGCTCCCTTTAAATTTCTGTTCCAGTTCCGCCACTGCCCAAAGGTGCTGCCTCTGCTCTCCGAGAAGTCCCCATCCCACACTGGCTGGAGCCTGCAGAAGAGGCGCAGGTGGTGGCGGATGAGCATGGTCGGTTTTAGAGGCGCTCAGTGCACCGCAGGTCCTGCTCGCAGTGCCCGTTCCGCTCCAACTGCCCCTCGCCACCGTCATCACCGGCCCCATCGGCATCACGGTCGTCGTTGTCCACTGCCTCTTCGTCGTCATCTTCAAGCCAGCACCGCTGGTGGCGATTCAAGAAGGGCCTCCTCCACCGGAGCAACTCTGACAGCAGCAAGCACCACCCACACTCACATTCCTCTCCTCCCCCGTCGGATTCCAATAGGGACACGTCCCTAGCGTCAACGGAGGGCCGCTGGAGGACATGAAATCTGGACGCACGCTCAGCTGTACAAGGCAAGGAGGGCCGAGGCAGAGGAGACGCTGCAGCACATATTCTGGCCGTACAGACAGGGCCTGTTTCTAGGCTGCCTTGGGCTCCGCTCCCAGCGCTACGATACCATGCACAGCCTTGCCGCCGCGGCGAAGTCCAGGGCCTGACCTTGATACATGCATTCTGTCAGGTATCATGTACCTCACTCGACGACTGGTACTCGTACACAAACGCGCGGTCTGACTCTCGAGACGACGGTTTACGAAAGATAAGTCTTAGCTGTGCTAAAACGCACGGTGATGCCGACCTCTGAGAGTCGACCCCCGGGACCCCTGAGGGGCAGGTACGACGTTATGTCATATTTACTTTGGTGGTCAATCGCCAACCGCCCTGACGGGACAGGACATGTTTCACCACGACGACACTCCAGCTGAAACCGCAGAGCCAGACGGGCCGCGGCAGTCAACGGACAAGATCCGACGGCACTGTGGCTGACACCACAGTGCCAGACAGGCGCTACAGTACCCGCCGCTACGTGCAACGCGACGGGCCACGCCCGTGCATGGGCGCAACGAATGATGACGACGCCAGTGAAAGACCCACCTATCAGCGAGTCAGCAGAACCGCGTAGAGCTCACCATTTTGTAACTCCGAACCGCCCTATATAAAGGGGCCTGGGGAATGATAGAAAGAAAGGAACAACAAACACCAAAAAGCCCAGAGCTCTTGCGCGTATCCGTTCACGCGCAAGCAAACCCACTAATACGTGCTTCGGGCACCCACGATCTAGGCACCGGATTCTCTCTCGAAGAGAATTTGACATCTTGTACTCTCTCATCGAGATAAACCACCCTCTGAACATAGGGTATTACACCGTTCGAAGTGGCTCGAACCAAGTAAAAATCCCCTTTGAGTCTTCCGTAGGCTAAGTCACATCGAACACGAAGGCACACCACCCCACGATCGTATCTCGTACTGTGCCGGTGGTTAGAACACCGACAGATTCCTTCTCCTTCCTCCTCCTTGAGCTGTTGTATGTTATTGTTCTTCTGTTTTAGAAAGACAAGTAGTTTTATGTGTAAAGTGGGAAGTCCTCCTGTATGTCCATAGTGATTGCGTTGCCCTTTCTGCTCGGCGGAGGGGCTCCATCCGCAGATGTCACAAATAGTTTTTTTTTAATGTGTGTGATAATACCATTCTGTGACACATCTTAACTAGAACATATAGCATGATATTAGAGTAAAGAAAACTCTAGATCAGAACTAGTCATTATGCTTTTATGTGCACCACACACCCAGACAGAAAACATGCAGACTCTTTCTCTAAGGCCCCCTTAGGGATTTTATAGGAATTTCATAGTAAAGGAAATATGAAAAATTCTTGTGCTCTAAAGAGGGCTAAGTGTATGTGTAACATGAATATTCACATTGACAAACTCACATTAAACAACTCTTTGCATGTATATGTACCCACATCACACGGATATATATATATATATATATATAAGATTCTTTACAAGTATGTCTGATACATATCTATAAAGGCATATTGTACACACATGACTATGCAAGTGTGTATCACACATACATAGTTACTCATACATACAGCTATTTGTAAGTGTGTGACATCCACACGTACACATGTATCGTGTATGTAGACATTCGCACACATACAACTCTCTTCTGTGTGTGGCAGAATCGTCCAAAACCACTGGACGGCTCGCCTAGAATCGATATCGGGTGATATTGAGCAACAATATTCAAATAGTATAACACGAGGGATAATATAAAATAAGAAACCGATTAAGTCTTACGATAAAGTTTAAGTAGCCTTAAGAGAGATAAGTTTTAAAACAGAGTTTTAAACATAACGGAAGCGATATACGACAATTTCGTACTATGAAACATATCTTGCCCTAAGACATGCTTCACTCTTCGCGACCAGAGTTCGGTAAGGAGGGAACCGGTTCACATGACCAGTTCGCAGGAGCCTCACCTTTCCACACTCCTTGACCGCAACAGCCATACCAGCTACTTGCAGAGAGAGCTACACACAACAAAAGGAGAAAACAACAAACCTTGAGTACTAATTACTCAGTAAGTCTTACCCGTCAAAATTAGCTAACTACAGCCGACTCCTAAGCATGAGAGGCTGACTCAGGGGATGACTATTTGCATAAACACAGCTCTAATCGTAGATCCTTACTTTTAACTTTTAGTGATAAGTTCAGTTCACAGAATGTAAATTTAATTTGCACTAGAAACTATAGCAAACATGGTTACCAAGCAATTTTCTATAAACTAAGCAAACAATTCATATTATTATTATTATTGGTCCAGTTGTTACTACGATGTCACTCAGTGAACAACTGGTACTCGTTACTATGAGGGCAGCGATTATAATCGATTTACACCAGCTGGAGAAAAACCCGAAGTACACGACACGTACGCGCTTCCCAGAAGCCGCACGTGGCAACCTTTCACAACAATACCATAGGGTCGGTCCGACACGCACCTCTCCCAAGCACATGGTCTTCCATGCGATCACCACGCTGGGTACATCCATGGTTAGATCCAAAGTTTTTCTCTACTTTCCACCGAAAGAGAGGTAGGCTTACGTCCAACCACTACGGTATTGAGCTACATCAGTTTCATAGGTCCCATGTCCTCAGTATGCCTTCGGTACAGTTCAAACTTGCTCAACAGAGCCACGCTCGAATCGGTCCTTAACCGACACAGACGAGGCTACCACCACGAAGGCCCAGCCTTCTCAATCCCTTCTATACTCTATCCCCGCCCGATCTCAGGTTTATTCAAGTGTGGGATAAAATCAAACCTATAATCTCGCGAGTGAGGTTTCTCATTCACTCAACTTCTACCATTGATTAGAACTCATAGCCTAACTCCATATCGAGTTACCTGTACCAATATATACCAATATATACTCAATAGGGGTAATTGGCACTATAATGCATTCTAGGGTTTCAAACAACTCTACAACTTAATGCACAATACATTAGCTATTCAATACATAGTTGACAAAACAAATATTTAAAACAGGGTTAATGCACCGGGGCTTCCCTTCGGTTTGCTGAGAGTTAGCACAAACAAGAGGAAGGTCTTCAGCGACGAACGACTCCGGAGCGATTAGCGCTAGATCTTGGTCTTCTGCGATGTTTCCTAAATGTGTGAAATAATGTGCGAGTGCGATTAGTTATGCACCTAATAATATCTAATATTTTACTTGTCATCGCATGTGACAAGGACGCTCACATGCGATGATAGGCTCAAGAATGCATGTAGCAAGGATGAGTATACGATGATATGACAAGAAGAGTATGATGATAATTTCATGAAAAGGGACTTTATTAGACCGAGGTACTGCTGGGATTTATATGAAAAGATTTCTGAAATGAATTCCTATACTATACTAAATAGTTTATAATAGGGAGATTACTTCTAAATTTTCTTAATATGGTTCTTGAAGAAATAAATCACATATTTAGTTGCTCAAAATATTAATAAATATATAAACTAATTTCTGGACAAATTTTATACTTTATTGCAATATTATAAATTTCTAATGAATTAATCCGTATCTAAGAGTAATAAATTATTTATAAATAATATATAAGTGTATAAATTTTAAGTAACTCTAAGGTGACCTATATTAATTAATAGAATATAATTATGCATTTTTCACTTTTTTAATATGCAGGAAAAATGATGATATGCATGTATGTGCAATGCACTTTGTTTAATTTCTAGAATTAATACTAATGCAGAAAATACAACTTTTGAAGTTCTAATATATTCTACATGATGAGAGGATTCGAACGGTATATTATTTGTAATTTTTGGAGTTTATATGAATTTTCTATGATTTTTGTAAGTTTTTACAAATTTTTGCACAAGAAATAAATAATTTCCGGGGTTATTCTCCTCCGTGCGCCACGTGTCGGCCTAGAGTCGCAGCCGCACGGAAGCACGCTGAAACAGCGGCCGCACGGGATCGGGCCACACGGCCACACCGGATCCCGCGCACGTGACTCTGGCCGGCCTACCGGCCATAGAGGCCTCGCCGGCGCGGCTCGCCGGAGCTCGGCTTCGGGCAGTGGAGCTCAGAGGAGCCGGCCTAAAACGATCAGCGCCCCGAGGGCAGCTGGGTGGTAGGGTCTAAAGGCGGCGGCCCTCACCGGAATTTTCCTGACGGCGGCGAGCGGCACTGGATGACGTTCGGCGGGGTCGTGTCGGTGCGCTAGTGGGCCAAAACCAGAATGGCTTCCTCTTACAGCTTCACGGAAGCGAGTAAAAGCTCGGCGTCGAAGTTGTCGTCGTGGAGGAGGAGCGGAGAGGGGGCGTCCATGGCGAGGTTGCTCGGTTCAGCGGCCGACGGCGAGGAAAACTCGAAATCCTTGCAAATCCGGCCAGAAAGCTTGATTGGAGACTTAGAGGAATTTGCAGGTGATGGAGAAGGTCAGAGAGCAAAGGAGACGCGGCGAGGCTCACCGGAGTTGCCGTATTTGAAAGAGGCGCGGCCGACGGTGCTGGAGATGGGATTTTGGGGAAAACGCGGAATTCGGTCTCTCGCACGGAGAGGAGGAATGGCGGCCTAGGGAAGCTAAACGACGGGGTGGCACAGCTTGCCGTCCAAGCTTTGGGACTGAAAGTCGCTCGGCGGCGCTGGTCCTCACAGGCGATGGCGTTCGGCAGAGAAACTCATTATTAGCGCGCGAGGGCGAGAGAGAGAGAGTGAGGGCACAGAGGGCTTTGGACACGGAGAGAGTGTCATGTCCGCGCGAGGGCACATCCCCAGTTCGTGGCGTGCATGCAGCGAGGAGGAGCGCGAGGCACGGGCGCGTGGAGGGCTGCGCTGGATGCGCGCGGTTGGAAGGGGAGGAGATAGAGAGATAGCGGGCTGACAGACAGGCCCGCGTCCCTTTTTTTTCCCCGATTTTTCTGAACTCCTGCGCTGCTTTCTGTTTTAATCCGAAAGCATGAATTTTCGAGCTCTTAAATTTTTGAAATTTTGTAGGAGGGTAAAACTTTTATAAATGAACAACTTTCATTTTGGGGTGAACCTCAAAATCGAAATAAATAATTTTCTATTAAATTTCAAAGACAGACTATACTTAGAGTAAAAATCAATTATTTGGGACTTTTAAACCTCAAATAAAAATTCTTCGAAAACCTCAAAAATTCAAGTGGTTGCAAGAACTTTCCAGAGAGATTTTTGTTTCACAATATTTCATTAAAATTTTTGAGCTCACATTTTGAATTTCAAATTTAAATTTGAGACTAATTTGGAACTGAGTTTGAATTTCTTCGAGCTCGGATTTTTTGAAATTTTCGAATTCGAATGAAGTGTCGCATTATTCGGAAACACGAAGTGTTACACTGTGTCTGTGTTTGGTGGGGCCCGGGACATCCATATTCACACTAATATATATAAAGAAGATGGAGGATAAGGCCGCCAAAGAGGCAAAGCCATCCTAGAAAACGAACTAAATGAAGAAAGATGAATATGTTGATGAATATTGGATTTATAATGTTGTGTTCATGGGAATTGAACTTAATATTATACTCCATTCGTCCCAGAATAAGCGTTCATCTGAGTTTGGTCAAATTTGTCCTTAACCAATGATTTCTATAAATATAAATTATTTTTAATATATATATTATGAAAGTATTTTTTATGAAGAATTTAAAAGTACAAATACTAGTTTTTTAAAGTTAACCAAATATATAAAAATCATTGGTCAAAGCTAGATAGTACGAAACCCAAACAAACACTTATTTTGAGACGGAAGTAGTATTTTGTATTAGAAAAAATAAACTTTTGTGGAACTATATATTAAAATAGAATCAAATGCATGTCCTTCTATATAATGGTGATGTAGCGTCTCACCTGCAACACATGTCCCATCAGTTGTGGATAATAAAAATCACTATCAGCTTCAAGACGATGAGATTTTAGAGACTTTACATATGTGTGTGCCATACTTACACCCGTAATTGCACACATATAATATGCACGAAAGCAGGGCAGTCGATCGGCAGGGACAAGCTGGCCAACAGCACAGGGCCCCCAAAATTCTGAGGGCCCCATTTCCAAACTGTATCACGATACATTGCATAAAAAATGGTTCAGGAGATCGATCTGCATCAGGACACGCCCGTCGCCCGGCGTTCGTTGCTTGTCTTGCCTTCTCGCGTCTGTGTCTGCGTGTGCTGCCTGCTTGCATGCTAGTACTACTTGCTTGCTTGCTGCTTGGTGCTTGCTTGCTAGAGTACTTGCTAATGGTGTGGTGCTTACTTGCTGCTTGCTCTGGCAAACGCTGATTGCTGCTTACTCCTAATTTACTGAACTGATGAATAAACTGTTGTTGCTTGCGTGATCTCTAGATTGTATTGCTCGGCTGCATTTTTGTTTTAAAAAATAATTATTTATATTCTTAAAATAGGGCCTACAATTTTTCTTCGCACCGGGGCTAAAAAACTCTGATACGGCCCTGACGAAAGTCACATCCATTCCTACATAGATATACACAAACGACTCTTACGTTGCCAACTTCTATAGTGCCTCCTACGCGGCCAGCTTCTAAAGCGTGCAGGTGAGCCCCGCACGGGGAGTCAGAGATGCATACGGCTGTGGGGTGGACTGCGATTTTGACTTCTCATCCGCCACTGCAGCGCCGATGTCTTCCACCGACGAACTCTTCCACAACCGGCATAGAGCTGTTTTTCTCTAGGTTTAAGTTGCAAATTTGGTTGTGTAGCAAATTGTCGGTTATATTGGACCACCGATTCAAGCCCCTTTAATTCTCAGTGTCCAATCCTTACACTATCATCTTCAAGATAATGAGATTTTAGACTCTGCATTTGTATGTGTCATACTTAGACCCGTAGATGTACACACACACACCCACACATCTACTATACCTATTTAAGTATAACCTACTAATGATTAATAATTTCTAACTCTCTCTTCTATGGTGCAACAATGCCACCTTATTATTTTTGCATCGTTAGATCTAAAAATAACTTCACATCCGGCTTATCTACACCTCAGTCAGGCTTTCCTAAAATATATCTTTACATGATACTAATATCCACACCTACATAGATATATACAAACAACTATGTGCAAGTGTATATGACACCTACGCCTAACATATATATTATATCTGTATATAAGCACAATCTACTAATAATTATTAATTGCTAATTATCGCTTCTATGGTGCAACTACGTCCACTACAAGAGAATTGGTTTGTAGAGACATTTTTTATATAGTAGAGGTATTATTATATTGTCTCTAGACAATCATAGCGGCATTTTTAAAAATGCCTCATAACTGTCTTCTCATGTATTTTCTAAAAAAACAGCGATATTTTAGCGAATCGACTCTACCAAATTAGATGCATTATTTTAAGGCATATTGCTTTGCCTCTACGAACATAGAGACATCTTTAAATTATGAAAAAATTAGTCCTTGTGAATCCTTGAACATCCAGGCCATCCACATCTCGGTCAGGCTTTCTTAAAATATATCTTTACATGATACTAATGTCCACACCTACATAGATATATACAAACAACTCTGTGCAAGTGTATATGACACTAATGTCTAACATATATATTATATCTGTATATAAGCACAATCCACTAATAATTATTAATTGCTAATTATCGCTTCTATGGTGCAACTACGACGTCATCTTCTAATAATAACTTCGCATCTGGGCCATCCACCACCTCAACACTTCAGCCTTTCCTAAAAGTATCTTTACATTATTGTCTATACCTACATTGATATACACAAACAACTATGTTTAAGTGTATTGGCGCCCACATCTACATATCTATTATATCTATATAAACACAAACCAACTAATTAAGAATTATTAATAGCTAATTCTCACTTCTATGATGCAGCTACATCACCTTCTAACAATAACTTCGCGTCCAGGATGTCCACGGCCTCTCTCTTCCCTATCCTCCTCTCTTTAACCCTCTGCGGCCTCCCCTCATCCCCTAGGTCGGCCCCATGCACCTCATGATCCCCTAACGCCTGCCAAAGCACCCTGCCGCCGCCTCCCCTCCTTTCTCCATCCCTGATTACCACGAGACCCAATCATTCGAACACCTGGCTCCTCTTTGCCTCCTCCTGCACCCCCCCCCCCCCCCCCAACAATCTTCCTGCCGCCTAAGCCGCGGCGGTCGCTGAATCCGTTGTCCCCTAGTTGTTTCTCTGTCGTCAGTGAAGGTGTATAGGAGCTTTGATAAGAGGAGGAAGACCATGCCCCTCCCACGTTCCTTTTCTACATAGTTTTTCATTTTGCCTTCGATTTCCTCTTTTGATTTGTTGTGTGTTTACCATTTTGATGAGGCAATGATTGTTTTCCTGTGCTGTTAATGAATGCAGTGTTGTTTCAGGTACGTTTTGACTTGGAAGGCAAAGCCTTCAAATTGCATGATGTTATGTGTTGATTACTTTTAAATTGAGACCGCTCAGATATAAAACTTTTTCAAATTTAGTTGACTGTTGTTGAGTATAGCTTGTATATGAAAAGCAGTTTGAAAATCTACCAATTCTTTTGTATCCATCCTACATTGAAGTTGCACATTAGAAACCAAGAATTAGGCTACAGTGTTTCTAGTCTATACATCCTATATTGAAGTTGCACATTAGAAAACAATAAATCAACAACCAAATATATGTCAATTTAGAATCACATGATCATTGTTGACTATACTATGTGCCACTCGACCCATTTTCAGATTCATGTCGGCCTATTTTAAAATCGCATTAAAAATACTATAACAACACACATGAAATTCACCTAGTACACAAACACACGACTGGATCATTTATAAATGTGACACATCCACACTGTCACATAGACATGCACACAACTCTATACAAAGTACCTGTGCGTTCTAGAACTGACTGTACTATTTTCAACAGTAGGAAAAACCGGCCGGCTAGCCCGTTTTGTTACAATAGCAGCTCCGGCCGGTTCACCGGGCTAGCCAGTTTTGCTACAATAGCAGCTCCGGCCGGTTCACCAGTTTTGAAAACCCTAGGTCTAGCATGCTTCCATGACATAAATGAACAAAGAAAGTCCTTTATTTTATCGGTTCTAATCAAGCTAGCTTCTGGGCCATCAGGGAGCTCCCATCTCTCCCAGCCCTGATGCCGCAATCGTGCAACCAGGGGAAGCATTGAGCAATAGTCCCATCAAAAAGAAAAAAAAAACGTTGAACAGCATATGTTGTTAACCGAGATTTTGAGGCCGTTGCGCAAAATATAAAATGGGCCCCTACAGTTGGAAATACAAATAAACAAAATTTGTGTAATACCAATATCTTTTACTACAATACTAGGAGATACAAACTCCATTCATGCTTAGTATATAAAATGGAGAGTCTTGCTCATCGACATGACAACATCTACCCAATCGTAGAGTATTATTTGAAAGAGATCTTCACAAGCAGAATCACATTTCCTGACTCTCCAAGACACATGAGAAATAAAAAATGTCACTGTTTTTACAAACAACATATGCCCAAACCTTGATGAGAGGATGTGGAGTTTGTAAAAATGAAGTCGAATCTCTTATCCTGATAGAGCAGATCAGTCATCAAGAGATGACTGGGGATGAAATTGCAACCAATCAAATGGAAGAACAAAAATAATTGACACATTTGACTCCCGTAATTAGGGTTGAGGACATGCCGACCGAGCAAGAATAAGGCGCACCATACAGAAGACCTGAGATGGCCAATTCCTAAACATGATTTAGCACATCTTATTTATAGCTTACTCATAGAAATAAGCAAATATGGCAAGCAACAAATTTACTTCATAGCTTATTAGTTCAACAGCTCCTAAGAATGAATAAAAAACAATTTATTTTTCCGCAGTTTTACACCAACGTTTCAAATAAACTGTTTTTTTATCGTTACAATTGTGCCAAACAGAACCTTAATATAATGCAATAGCTAATCCACAGACAGTAGAGTAGATAGCCACTCCAATCGACAAGAAAGATGACTCAGAGGATGTTACCGAAGCTGAATTATTTTAATCTTGACTAACGTGTTGAGAAATGAGAACAGCATACAGTCCACAATCCACATGGTTTTTGTGACCCAGAAAGTCTCCTGTATGTACTATGACTTAACCAGCCTTACATCTCTCAACACCGAATTACAGAAGCAATGGCATATCACAGCCAGAATGCGAGAAAGATAGTAGCATCTCTCCTTTGCTTCACAGCTCAAGCTTGCTGGCAAGGTACCAGGAGTGCATCGCCAGACTGCCGAATGACATGATGTTGGCCAGCGATGAGAGCCCGTGGATCATCCCAAACTTCTTGTTCATCGCAGCGAGGGTGGGGTTGGTTTTTGCCACCTCTTGGTTCTTCGACCACCCAACCTCTTCACCGATGCTTAGGTCCCTTTCGATCTTGTGCCTCTTCTTCATCATCTGCAATAAGCAATCAACCAACAATGTGAGACACGTATAAAAGATGTATTGGAAGAAAATGCATATTCTAATTAATCATATTAATAGTAAGGAACAAAATGCAATCAGGAGAGAAACCAGAGCCTCCATCGCTGCTTAACAAGATGGTAACAAAATCAAAACAAGTTTGCCTTGCACAGGGCACTGTGTGCCTACCAACCACATATAGGCCACAATTACCAAAGTCTGAAACAACATCCCAATCTATTTCCAGTATTCATATGACTAAACAAGATGTGTTATCAGCTACTAATTACTCCCTCCTTCCTAATTTATTTGTCATTCTCACTTCCCAATACATCTTTTTCTCCTCTCAACACACCTCAATCCCTCTCTGTCTCCCATTGTTTTCTCCACATTTTTTTACTTTTCCTAAATTACTGTGCCCACAACCAAGGTTTTGGAAACCGTTTTGGTTTCGAAAACCGGGCGGCACAGGTTTGGCCCGTTTTCGCAAGAACCGGAAAAAAAAACCACTACAGTAAACCGGAAAAACCGGACAAATTCAAAAATCGAAATTTTGAGAGAACCGTTTGGGTTTTTCCAGTTTACCGATCGGTTTATCGTTTTTGAATTTAAAATCAAATCGGTTTGAGCGGTTTTCACCAGTTTTTTCGGTTTACCGCTCGGTTTGACCGGTTTTCAGATTTTCAAATTTTGTCAACCGGTGAACCGAGCCGGACCGGTTTCACCGAAAACCACGGAAACAGGCCGGTTTTCACCGGTTTTGTAAACCTTGCCCACAACTAGAATGACAATTAATATGCGAGAGGGAGTAGGTCATAATATATACGTTGTGCGGCATGTGAGATATTGTACATTCAGTATCAGTCACCATTGCAAAGCTTGGACCCTAGTTGAGTCATCAAGTCAACAGGTGTTTCATTAAAATCGTCAGACTGATTGTAAAATCTTTCAGATAAACTAGAACCCCTAAAAAATTTGAATAATAATGGAAATCTCCAGTGCCAGTACCAATGTTTTCCTAAATGGTTTTAACAGTATATGGAGTGTACCTGTGTTGGACTAAACACTTTACAGCAGTTTAAACCATTTTAACCAGTTTTTAGCTTGATCAAATGGTTTTAAATGGCTATTTAAACCGAAAATTGGCTAAATGGTGGATCCCTGACTGTGTACCATTTACTGTTTAGGAAAACGCTGAGTGCCACACCTTCATTTTTTGGACATACCGAATATAAAGAAATGAACACCATTTTAACAATGCATATTGCATGAAAAAACCAGTGTTGCACTGCAGCAATTAACACAAGGTAAAATTCATGGAAACAACATTTGGTCCTGACTATAAGCCTACAGCTTATGTTTGGTAGAAGTAATGCAAACAAATAAAGTAACTCTATTTTGTTTTCATATTACTCAATATGGCCACCAGCCAAACCAAGGCCATCAAAATTAGCTTTATAATATGGTATAGCAAATGTTGACTAATGACCAGGGAATTATAACTTGAATTGTTTGAGGGAGTAATTCTAGCCAAAATTTTGTTTAGGGAGTCAAATGTACATAATGATTTGTTGAGGTGAGTAAAATGGACTTTTCCCATTAATAAGCATAGCAAGATACCATATCAATTGATTTCAAAAAAAAAAAGATACCATAGCAATTCAGTTGACTAGATGCTCATTGAGCAGAGACTGTACATGGCGTAACTAGTTGTTGCAGATATATAACTGAAACAGGTTAAGTATTTCTCAAATTTCTAAAGCTTGCGGCAGAAAAATTAGTGATGAGTGATTTATATTAACTGAAGCACAGTTGTGCACATGGTTTTTTTTTTCCCTACAGACCAAGAAAGATGAGAAGATTGCTCACCTCAATGGTCATCGGGGTGAAGACCAGCAGGTTGGAGAGGTTGCAGCCGAGCGCGGATAGCAGGAACCCGAGCTGGTAGCGCTCGACGGCCGACGTCGTCTTCCACGGGTGGAGGTACGCGAAGGCGGCGACGGAGATGGCGGCACAGGAGGAGATGAGCGTGAAGTAGGCCGGGAACATCTTGCTCTGCAGGTTCCCGAACTGATGCCTCGGGAGGTTCCTTGGGAGGAAAAAAACCAAAATTCCACCAAGGCACAGCACGGTGTCAGTCCAATTGATCGACCGATCGGTCAATTTTCGGATCCAGATTCACGATTTGGATTCGGGTAAGAAGAGGGGGGGAATAGGTCGTGTTGTGGGAGCGAAGGAAGGAAGGGGGGAAAGGCTTACTTGAACATGATGATACCACCGATGAAGGTGGCCCAGAGGGCCGCGCCCCAGGAGGTGGCGAAGGAGATGAGATGGGCCAGCTTGGCGGCGGTGACGGCGCCGGTGCCGGAGCGAGCGCCGAGTAGGGCCTCGGGGGCGAAGAGGACCCCCGCCGCGAAGAAGCAGACCGCCACAGAGAACCGTGTCGCCCACCCCATCGCTGGCCGCCGGTCGCCTGAGTAGAGAGAGGAGGGCCGCGGCGATAGGTTCGGATCGGGGTCTCCGGGAACCCTCGAGAAGGAAGAGTGGCGAATTGCGGCAGAAGAGGTTGGTAGCTCCCTTGGCCTTGAGGAGTGCGTTGAGCGAACCAACCAAACACGTGAAAGAGAAGAGACCAGCGTCCCACACCGCCGCACGCACAAAGAAGCTGAAAGCCAATTTAGTGCTCAGAAAAAAAAATATATGTGGCACGTGCTAATAATTACATTTATAGGGGAAATCATTCTTACAATTAAATGTCACTTAATTTTTCATAGATAATTTCAAATTTTATTCTTATATTACATCTACAAAGAAAAAGAAACAAAAGATCCGGACCATTTATTTCTTCATCTCGTTAAGAGTGCGTTTGGCACGGATAAAAACATTTCACTTTCACTTCGGAAATGTTTTTAGTCAAAGCAAAATCACTTTAGAATCTGTTTGACAAATTTTAGTGATTTAGATAAGTAAAGCAAGTAGAATGATTGGAATGACTTAATATACCCTTTTTTCTTTTTTTATGTTAATGTTAAAAATATTAGAACAATTTTAAAAAAATTTGAGAACTAACAAAAATAACTTTAAAAATAATTCGGAGAGCTTCTTTACGAAGAGCTCGACCAAATAAACCTAAGAGAACAATTTTGAGAAACTTAAGAAACTTGAGAGAACTTTCTTGAATTCCCAAAGTTTAATCATTTAAAAAATTCCAAAACTTGAGTGAACTTCCTTAATTTTTCGAAGATTAATTGTTGAAAATAATATTACTGAATTGAAGAAGGATTCGTGAGGGGCAACAGGGAATCGGAGGCGTGAGTCAGTGTGAAACTGGGTTCTACCCGTTCCAAGCTCGTAGTACAAAACACCGAAACCATTCGGTCGATTCAATTCTGAAACATTCAAGTTTTAGCCGTTTGGAACCGTTTCACCCATTTCTCCATAGAAACTGAATCATTTCATGTTACCAAACGGACCCTAAATCTCAAGTATTCATTCATTTCCTATTTCCAATTTCATCTTCTATTTTCCATTATCCAAAGGCCACCTTGCTTGACACTGTGACGTCCAGATTCATTCCAAATGGTAGGAGATATATTTTTATTTCGAATTGTAAAAAGAGGAATGATGTATGCGTTGGATTTCATTCCCAACCTGATAGAATTATACATTTAAAAAACAAATACTCACATAAATTCACCTGAGCTATGCCAAAAAACAATCCTATTAGAAATTATTCATTCAGCTCTTAAGGATTGTTTGGAGACAACAAACACACTTTGCATACTAAAACTTC
>BCLF01000128.1:218478-255180 GCA_001602275.1 Zoysia japonica
TACCCGAGGTGTCCCGGGGCGGCACATTTCATCGGGTACAGCGACAGTGACCACGCCGGCGACATCGACACCAGCAAGAGCACAAGCGGGGTGCTCTTCTTCCTCGGCAAGTGCCTTGTTAGCTGGCAGTCGGTCAAGCAGCAGGTGGTGACCTTGTCCAGCTGCAAGGCTGAGTACATAGCGGCTTCCACCGCTTCAACTCAGGCGCTCTGGCTCGCTCGACTGCTTAGCGATCTTCTTGGCAGAGACGCTGAAGCAGTGGAGCTCAGGGTGGACAGCAAGTCCGCTCTGGCCTTAGCAAAGAACCCTGTTTTCCACGAGCGCAGCAAGCACATCAGAGTGAAGTACCACTTCATCCGAGGCTGCTTAGAAGAAGGGAGCGTCAAGGCAAGCTACATCAACACCAAGGACCAACTTGCTGATCTTCTCATCAAGTCCCTTGATAGAATCAAGTTTCAAGAGCTTCGCGCCAGGATTGGGATGATTCAAATCTCCCAGAAGACGACGCACAAGACTTAGGGGGAGAATGATGGAATAAGTCTAGTGCAGGCGATTTATGCTTTATGCTTTATGCTTTTCGCTTTAGCATCTTAGACTAGCTTTTCAGCTTTTCGCTTTAGCATCTTAGACTAGCTTTTCAGCTTTATGCTTTAGCATCTTAGACTAGCTTTTCAGCTTTATGCTTTAGCATCTTAGACTAGCATCTTAGCATATGCTTGGCTGCCCACCAAGGCTATATATATGTATCTCCAACCCCTTAGGTTGGTCATGACATTGTAGTGAGTAAGAAACATGTTGAGAGTTACCCTCAACACTGAGTGTCATCCAACACAATGCGAGTGTTGCGCCTAACAATGAGTGAGCCTAATTTTGGTTTGCCATCCGCATCCCAGTGAAAAATAAAAGGAGAAAATCTATCAGAAAAATGGCCATAGTTCTTTGTACAAATATCTTTGCCAAGAAGTTGGCAATTATCTTGCCCAATCAGGGAAAAAACTCAAATCAATATAGGGGCTAGTTAGGGTTGCTTAGGGTACGAGTAAAGAGCTGATCCACATGAGGACGAGCTCATGTGTTGCAAGGGGGCTAATTTTTGTGGCCTTTCTCGATCAGGTTTCGGTTGAGCACTTCTTAAAAAGAAATCGTAGTGACGGTCTTTTCTCTTAATATCTTCAGACTTTCAGTTGCCACCCCGAAGCTTGTCTGGCTTCTGACAGCAAGTGCTCTGTTTCTGAGATAACAATGACAGTGAAAATGTCGGCCATGCCATGCTCCTGATTTGGCTCGTACCACTTGAAAAGCAAAAGGTTGAAAGCCTGTCCTCACTCCTCAGCATGGGACGGCTCGAGTGTGGCAATCCTATCAGAGGTTGGCTGTCCTAAAACCAAGAAGACCAGTGAGAAACCTATAAAAGATCAATACAAAGTTCCAGAACATTAAATTATAAATGAATGTGACACAAGACGAGGACTGCTCAACCTGTTACTTAAATTAAGATTTTCAAGCTATGAAGCTATGCGATAAAGGAACAACCATGCCACTTTCAAAGTTATGTGAAAATATCAATACAAAGGCATGATGATAGCTAACTGTCAATGGAAAAGAAGCCAATAGAGTAAAAAAAAAACATGTTCTGCAGATTTGTTCTCCCTAGGCTGCTTTTACTCGAAATGCAGAGTGCATGAAAACAAAATTTGCAAGGGTGCAACCTCTAGGCATCTAACAAGTCATAGAAATGTTTCACTCATTACTGCATGTGCACCGTAAAATATGAAGTTCATATTGTATAATACGAAGTCGCACTCCTTACTGCAAGCATACTAAAATGTACGACCAGACTAACATATAAGTAACATGATTCATGCATGTTGTTATAACTATTTTTTCATGTTAATGTAATAATATCCATTATTCACTGAATATAAAGAACATAAACGACTAAGAACATAGCAATAGTTTTTTCCTAGATTGTGAAATCCCTTGCCAGTAATTGCAAGTTGAAAGCATCTATGGACTATGGTTTACACAAAGTTTATCACTTTAATCAGTCAAATTATAAAGAACTAGATAAAACGAGAAAAGAAGGAACATACGCCATGCTTTAGATATGCTTTTAGAGAATAAAGAACTTGTTTAAAGTGTCCATCACATGCATTCCGCATCGGCAGGCACACATTCTTTCAGCCTCTGAGAAGGTTCAAATGCTTCACTTTAGGGCCAACACTTCAAGAAAGAATGTGAGCATACTGTTACCATGCTTCATCGGCAGCATGGTTCAATAGCCTAGAAAACATCAAATAGACTAGAGATAAGTTAAACAAATCAGAACAAGCAATTGTTGATACGGAAACTTTCTACAATAACTTAGCAAAGACAACTTAACCTTTACACAGATCACTGCAGGAGTTAGACGCATTCAGTCAGAGCATGTAGATCACTAATTATGATTCAACGAATTCATAAATTGACAACCTGAAGTGAAAGTCCGGAAGACCCAACCCGCATATTGGAATTGGAGCCAACGTGAGCATTTCTTCTGCGGAACTTATTCATGAACTCTCCCGCCTCACTGAAACGGCCCATTTTTGTAAGTGCACCCACAACTGGCCAATATATATGTTGATCAATGGCAATGTGGCTATTGGATTCCACTGCAACGAGAATTTCTTTTGCTTCATCAACTCTTCTTTCATCGCATAGAGCTTTTATCAGGGCATTGTATGTATAACTGTCAGGAGCAGCACCAAATTTTAACATATCATCAAAAAGTTTGCAAGCTTTATCTATTTTTCTCATCCTGCAAAAACTTAAAATAGGTGCATTGAAGGAGTATGCGTCTGGAGTAATGCCATTCATTTTCATTTTATTGAGAAGATCGATGGCCTTGTTAACATGCCCAGCTGAACAAAATGCACGTATTAGAACATTGTAGGTATGTAGGTTCGGCTTGACACCCCACTCTGACATTTCGTTGAAGCAATCAAAAGCATCATCCAGCTGATGGGAGTGACAGAGACCATCAATAAGGGAGGTAAAAGTAATGATATCTGGCATAAACCCGTGTTCCATAAGCATCTTAAGGATAGCCTTTGCATCATGTACACTGCCTAATTTCGAATAACCACTAATCATGGTGTTAAAAGTCACAAGATTAGGGGGGAAACCTTTCTCCTGCATCTCCCTGACAATTCCCATTCCCCGTTCCATTGCACCTGCCTTGACGAGACAATCAATCACCATATTGTACGATGTAACACTAGACAAAAGACCACCCTGAACCATCTGATCTAAATACTTATTCGCCTTTGAGAAATCCTTGCAGCTCAGCACTGATTTGATGATCATAATATACAAATCAAACTCCATATTTCCCCTTTTATTAATGAAATCATCAACCAAATCACACAAATCACTTAACTCCAAGCATTTCACAGCACCAGCGATAACGATTCTGAATGATGAGTTATCAATGACAAATCCATTGCTGCACAGCTTCTTCACACACTCAACTGCCTCTTTGGCCATGTCATTCTTCATGAGACAATACAGTAAAGTGTGACACGCACTTGAATGCAGAGCAGGATCACTCTCAAGCCACTCACTCAACATCTTGTATGCTCTGTCTCTACCCATGCACTTGAACACACCATGGACCAGAGTCCTGTATGTGGCCTCACTCGGCGCCACACCCTTCTCCTTCATCTTTCCTAACAGAGAAACCGCATCGTCCGCCCTACCAGCATTGCAGAACCCATCGACTAGCATCGTGTAGGTGAAGATGTTAGGTCTAAGCCCCGTGCCCTCCATCTGCTTCACCAGCCGGAGCGCCTCGTCTACAATCCCACGCCGGCAGACGCCATGCACGAGCGCGTTGTACGTAAAGCAGTCCGGGCGGCAACCGTCCGCGGGCATCTGCTGGAACCTGAGGTACGCCGTGTCCACCGCGCCGGCCCTCACCGAGGCCGCGATGACCGCGTTGTACACAGCCGTGGTGGGCCGCAGCCCGAGGCGCGGCATTTGCACGAACATCTCGTGGGCGTAGCCCGCCAGGCCGAGCAGGCCCCAGCTCTCGACCAGCGCGCACAGCAGCTCCTCGGAGACCTCGCACCCGCACGCCCTCAAATCGGTGACGAGCGCCGCCGAAAGCACCAGGGGCCCGCGCCGCCACAGCGCGTCCACGAGCGCCCGCCGCACGAGCCGGTCCCGCGCGACGTGCTGCCCGAACCGCGACGCCCAGACGTAGAGGCGGACGCAGAGGAGCGGCTCCGCCGCTGCGGCGTGCATCGCGCGGACGACGAAGCGCGGGCCCAGGTGTCGGAGCGGGGCGGCGAACTCCGCGTTGAGCCGCGCGAACCAGTCCCGCTCGGAGAGGAGCAACGCTGCGCGGGCCGGGTCGGCGGCGGCGGCGGAATCCGATGCATTCTGGACGAATTTGAAGGAAGGGTGGGATCTTTGGGCGGAGAGATCGGCGGGTTTAGGCAAACGCCGGAGGAGGTTGGGCACGAGAAGGCTTCTGCCTCGCATTTGTTTCTTTAAAGCAGTGTGGTCTGTCGCAGAGGTTAGGGACGCTGGTCATTTTGATGGTTCGAAATGGAAAGTCAAATTTTGGATCTGTTCCCGCAGCACAGCTCTGCACCAGAGGTGATTCTAGTTATTCGCTGCTGTTTATGATACTGTCGAGGGCGTCATCTATTAAAAGAGTGACTGTAACATTTAATTTAAACATATAATTATCGTTGTAGAATATGGTTTATATTTTAACAGCGTATAATTGAAGTAAAGTGAAGATGTGTTCTCCGTTGTTCTAATCGTAGCACCTTCAAATTAATTTTTTTATACGAATCGAGACCGAAAATATAAGAAAAATGCTATGCATAAATGCGCGAATCTGCTCTACGTGAAATTTGGGTGGTAAACGAATTTTAAACGCGGTATGTTGCACTAAAATACTTTATTTATCTTATAAAGTTCAACTTCAGTATTGATATTGAAAAATGCACCATGCTGTCTGTTTATTTAATAAAGAGGTAGTAAATCACAGAGAATGTGTATCGTAATCAGGTTATTACATGCCTATTTGTACGCTGGATCGGAGATCGATCATGCCGTGTTTATGCATAATAACTAACGAAACAGATCAATCTAAATCACGTACCGTGAATCGCGATCCTCCTGGCCTCACTAATCTATTTTGCATTGTTCCGCAAGTCTGCACCTAACTGTTTATGTATAAATGAATTACTCATTTTTTCTCATCAAATTAAATTTTTATAATCAACTGATGCATGTAACTCAATATAATATCAGAGTCAGAGCTCTCGAGTTTGAATCGTGATGGGTATAATTTATTAAAAATAAATTATAATCTACTTTTATTCTATGTTTGCGTCCACGAAAGCTGCACGTGAAAAAGTGTTGAAGTATAAGTGAATTAGCCATCTTACCTCATCAGTTTAATTTTTTAAAGTTAACTAATTGGTGCATGCAACTCAATACTAACCAAAACAAATATATATATATATATATACACCGCGCACTAGCCGGGCAGCCATGGCGAAGACTACCGCCGCCGCTCTGATGTCCGCCGCCCGCCGGCTGTCGCGCTCCGCATCCAGCATCGTCGCGCGCGAAGTGACCGGCCACCACAACCTCACCATCGACGGGTTCCGGGCGTCGAGGAAGCTCCCGGCGACCTGGTCCGCGACGTCGCGGACTTTCGAGGCGGCCGGTTACGACTGGCGGATCACGTACCATCCCAACAACAACGGCTGATCGGAGAGCATCGACCTCTACCTCGAGCCCGTCCATGGGTCGGATCCCGCCGGTGGTCTGCGGAAAGACGACCCCGTCGAGTTCGGGTTCAGCCTCCTGGACGCGGCCGGGAACCCGGTGCCGAGGTACAGCCGCGCCAGAAGGGGCTGTGCTTCTTCACGTGACAGTCGATGTCCAAGGGGTTCCCGAACTTCATCAAGTGGAAAGATTTGGAGGAGTCTGGGTGCCCCAAGGACGATCGCTTCACCGTCAGTTGCGACATCACGGTGATCAAGGACTTGACCGAGAGCGCCGGCGGCGGCAGCAGCTCCAGCGACGACGGCACCACAAGACTGTGCGCCGCCGCCCCGCCTCCGGCGGCGCGCAGGGTCGTCGTTGTGCCGCCGTCCGACCTGCACGAGCACCTCAACAACCTGCTGTGGAAGAAGCAAGGGACAGAAGTCACGGTCGACGTCGGCGGCGAGACGACCGAAGCGCACGGGTGGCTGCTGGCGGCCCGGTCCCCGGTCTTCGAGGCGGAGCTGCTGGCCGCCGCGGCCGAGGAGAAGGTGCCTGGTGACAACATCCGCATCCGCCGTCGCATGGAGATCAAGAGCATCGAGCCCAAAGTGTTCAAGGCGATGCTCCACTTCATGTACACCGACGCGTTGCCGGCGATGGAGGAGCGAGACACCGTGGCGATGGCCCAGGGCTTGGTTGCGGCGGCGCACAGGTACAAGCTGGAGAGGCTGAAGCTGATGCGCGAGGAGACGCTGTGCCGGCGCATCGATGTCGACACGGTGGCCAGCATCTTGGCGGAGGCGGAGCTGCACGACTGTGGCGCGCTCAAGGACGCGTGCATGGGATTCATCGCGCGTCCGGGGATCCTGAAGGCAGCCATGGCGACGGAAGGGTTTGAGAAGATGAAAACCAGCTGACCCAGTGTCATGTTGGAGCTTGTCATGAAGCAATTGGCCGCCTGAGTTACAGATGTATTTTCGATACCGTAGTCGTGCAGTTGAGCAGAGTAGCTGCGGCTTTTGTTTGACGATATGGGAATACTATTGTTGAATAATATCGGCAACTTTTCATCTTTGTTAAATTGTGCGGACGCAAAACACTTTCTTATCTAGTTTATCACGAATTTCTTTTAGGTTTTCCACAACACTCCAGAAAAAAAAAACATTTGACATGGAGGTTTTATGGCTCTTATGAAAACGAATCACCCACACACAAAAAAAAAATCCATTGTGACTTTGTGAGGTAGTGCTAGGTGGATTGATTTCACAGCAATAAACCTAACCAACATATTGGGACCTGGTATGCGTTTCAAAAGAAATCTAACCTAGCTAGATTATACCGTGTCATTTCAAAAGAAAGCCGGTTTTTTGAGTATGACGAATGATCGGTGATATCAATTCGAAGGAAATAATTCTTTTCATGTGCCCCAACTACTCCTCGTATCCTCCAGCATAATTCCTCGAATTATTTTTTTGATATTATTGTGCTAAAAATATTGTTCATTCTAACATCAGATCTCATCCATTGATTTCCGATCGGAGAGATATGAGAGAGGGTAAATTCGAGGTACTGCAGCCTTGCTCGATTGATCCCTTCAATTTCCCATTGACAAGGCAGCGCAAGAAGCGGCGTTCTGCAGGCGTTTGAACAATGCAAGCCGCGATCGGATTGGTCAGGCAGAGCAGAGCACTAGCCGCACGCAGCAAGCAGACAGGCAGACAGACAGCATCACGCAGCAGCCGGAACGCAACGTAAACAAGCAGCCACGGCCAGCCGCCGCAACTTGCACCGAAATTCACGGGAATATTCTACGGCGCGCATCGCGTTTTACTAGAGGAGTACTACTAGTATTAAAATCGCCATTGGTGGCCTGGCCAGGGGCCACCGCTCCGCCTTGGTTCCTTCCCGCTCGGCCGTTTAATTCCGGATCCAGCTGAGCTCGGCTCAGCTCCGCCACCAAGAACAGCGACGACCCGAGTCAACGCACGCACGAGCAGCCATGAGCGCCATGAAGTTTTGCCGCGAATGGTAAGGTCCATGCTGCGCGCATCTGTCTACCTGCTCTCGATCGATTCCCTTGCTCGGCTCTCTCAGGTTCACCAGAAAGATGCTAAGGTGCTCTTCGTCCTCTTCGGAACCTGCAGCAACAACATACTGTACCCGAAGGAGGACCGGGACCAGAAGGTGCTCCTCTTCGCGTGCCGGAACTGCGACCATCAGGAGGTCGCCGACAACAGCTGCGTGTACCGGAACGTGGTGCACCACAGCGCGGGCGAGTTCACGCAGGTGCTGCAGGACGTCGCCGCCGACCCGACGCTGCCGAGGACCAAGTCCGTGCGATGCGCGGCGTGCGGGCACGGCGAGGCCGTCTTCTTCCAGGTCCGATGACCCGTCCGTCTTCTTCCTTCTTCCGGATTCGCCACGATAGAACAACCTCTGATGTTCACCTCACCTGCAGGCCACGGCGCGAGGGGAGGAAGGGATGACGCTCTTCTTCGTCTGCTGCAACCCGAGCTGCGGCGACCGCTGGAGGGAGTGAGTGACGGAGCTGCTGCGGAGCCGTCGGCCGAGCAGGACGAGGGGGTTCCATTCCTCCCTCTGATGAAGCAGTCAGAGGGACATGATTTTTCAAATTTCGTTCACTAAATGAGGCCTCTTTGACTGTGTGTCTGAAGAACATTCAGGCATCTGTGGTTCGAATAATTTGTGACAGAACAAACTGGCCCGCTGGGGTAAGTTGCCCTGTGGTTCATTGGCACCGATCATCAAACAAAGTTGGGGACAGTTTTCTTGGTTTCTTGTGTCCTTCTGGGCTTCTTGGTAGACTGACCTCAGTGCGGATGTTGAGAGAAGCCTTGTTCTGAACTTGGAAAAAAATCTGATGTCAGGTAAGCTCTCGCAAGTCACAAGAAGCAACCATGGGTGCCATGAAGTTACCTGCTCATTTCCTGATTGCACAGTTGTGTGGTTTCTGTAGTTATAGGCAGATTCATTGTCTTACTAATTTATTTGCCTACAGGGACTGTGTCAACAGGGCACAGGTAGGTTCTCTTTGCTTCTCTTTTTGAAATGAGCAGCAGCGCCAATGGAAATCTGAAAAATACTACGAGCACAATTCACAATTCAGTAGATAAGGATTCAAGCAGAAACACCGCTGCCTTCGCATAGACTGAAATGGGGGAAAAGCAGCACTTACAAGTGAATTTGAGCAATAGCTATAGAAGATCGTAAACAAGCAATGCTGCACTTATAACCATTTCTTTTTTCACTCAGTAATTCTCAAAACTGACGTAAATTACAGGAAACACCACTACAAAAGATTTTATAAACCTGATGTGTCAAAGATCAGAAATGGTGATTCTGGTTTGTTATCACCTGAGGTGTCAAACAATCAGAAATGATGATTCTTGTTTGTTATTTGTCTGTAATGCGTGAAACGCCGGCATGACCTCCACACACGCACATGTAGGAGGCGGGAGCAATAGAAATGCAATGCAACGGTTGTAACCAAAAGATGTTGACCAAGAACATTAACATCCATGCATGATTCTCATGTGTTGACCGACCATAGAGGTTAATAGCATCGATTTAATCGAACCATGTATACAAAACTACCATACATTCGACAACGGTATGGCATAACATAACTAAATCCAATCTGTTGAAGTAAACCTGCCTACATTAGCGCCTAGCGAAGTAGTAGCTGAGGTCGATGGCCCTGAAGCGTCATCACCATGTGACAGATTTGGCATCCCCTTGTGATGATACTCGGAGATAATGTGTCAGCAGGCACCATCTTCACCTTTTCTGTTTGCTTCTGCTTGGTATCTCTTCCTGCAACAAAATTACAGTAAGTTACAGTGCTTCTGTAAAACATATACAGAAAAGAAAATATAAAGTTAAGTGAACTAACCTCTTCACTGGACGATGCAGATTGCAACCATTCTCGTAATGTTCAAGTCCTCCACTTTGCTTGCATCCATGTTGCTTACCTGCACCAGCGTCATGGCTTGCCTTTCTCATGTACTTCCTCTTACTAGTTCCTCTTTTTGAGGATGGTGGCAGCAGCTTGAAACCAGTGTCCACTTTTGGCCACTGAGAAATGTCTGGCATGCATGGAACTATACCGCTATATGCGGCCTTAAACCTCTCAACAGAGTAGTACTCATGGACAAAAGATTCCATGTCAACGTTTATCTCTGTGCTTATCAAAGCCAAAGCATGAAGGCAAGGCAACCCAGCTAGTTGCCACTCTCCACAGCTGCAGGTGTGTGTGTTCAAGTCCACCACATGCCTCCATGGTGTCATGTCCTGAAAGTTGCCAAAAACTTCTCCAGTTTGGTATCCACCTTTCCAGACTTTCAGGTTTCCCAAACGATTAGTTTTTTCATTAAGTTGCTGAATAACTGCAGGAAGAATATTTCCAGATAGCTTGTTTCCTATCTTTCTTCTCTTATACCACAACACCATAACCATCTGCCTTAATCTATCAACCAAGTCAACCAAATACATGTTCTTTATGTTCATAGCACACTCATTGAAACCCTCAAGCATATTATCATTACCATAGCCCTTGCATCCATCTGTGGAAATTTCTAATGCTGGTAGATCACCTATAGCCTTCTTCAACTCTCCAATGAACCAACTCCAATTATCCTCTGATTCAGATCCGAAAATGGCCCATGCAACTGGGTACATCCAATTGTGACCATCCAGAGCAGAAGCACATGCTAGTTGTCCCGAGTACAAACCATTCAATGCTATCGAGTCGAGCTCAATGTGTGGTCTACATCCATTTCTGAAACCATCAACACATGGCTCCAACGCCATGAAAAGCTTGTCAAAGTGCACACCATCTCCACGGATCTCGATGGAAATCTCCAAAATCGTTCCTGGAGACCTGGAAAGAAGATCTGCCCTGAAATTGTACAATGCCTGGAAACTGTCTCGCCAAAACCCGAAGATTTTATTCATTGCTTTCTGCTTTCCACACCATACTGTCGAATAGCTGACCTCTACATTGTGCTCCTCCTGCAGTTTGTGTTGCAATTCCTTTGCCCCTAGAGCTGGATTCTTTCTCAACCAACCAATAATTCTCTCGGCAACCCATTTTTGAGATGCCATTGAATTACCAAGTTTCCTAGTAGACACACAAGTATGCTCTTCGGATATCTTGGTAATCTGCAAAACAGGATACATAAAAAAATAGACAATTTAGCAAAGCAAAAACAAATTAGACAAGTTAACCAAGAAAGATTAGTACCACAACAGTTGGCTGATCCCGCAATTTGCGTGCCACAATTCTCCAGGGGCATCCTTCTGCCTTGCAATCCGCTCTATACCTAGTCTTATCGGTCTTCACTTTGTGCACCATAAATCCCCGCATTATTGCATATTGTCTCAGTGCCATCCTGAAGTCCTCCATTGTAGAGAAAGATCCATTCACCTTGAATCTCAGATCTTCCCTTTCAAAGGCATTATCTGGCTCAACATCTTCACCATCACCAACGGCGATCTGTGCAGAAGCAGGGTCAGCATAAAAGATAGGCTCCACCTCCATAGTTTCCTCATGTCTGCCCACTTCTTGCACATCAGCTTCAGCCTTCACTTCAAAATCTACAAAGAATGCATCCGCATCCATGGAAACATCCTCGTTCCCCTGAGGAGGCACACTATGACTCTGACCAGCAGCTGCTTGCAACTCCGTCCTCAGCCCCTCCTCCAATTTCTCCTCGCCGCTGACAACATTGCATTCCTGGCTCTCATCTTCACGTCTGGACCACACAATTGGTTCCTGAAAGCCCCCAAAAACCTGTTCCCTTGTTAGATCCTCCAAGAGCTTCGGCATCGAGTATCCTCCATCTATATCCACATCGCAAACGTAATTCTCCAACTCGGCATCGCTGCCATTGTTGAGAATCGCCGAGTTGCCCGGAACTGCAACGCTCGTACTAAATTTCGTCTCGGAGCCGTCCCTACGTATGAAAAGGGAGCAGAATGCAGCAATTGGTATTTTTATTTATGAAAAAAAGGAGAGAATAAATTGGCCCAAAGGGGAGTCGGTGCTACACCGATCGGTGTTTGGGGAGGAAACAAAACTCACCCTGGGGACCCTCCTCCGTCGTTATCCGCCATCATCTCTGCCAGACCAACCTCACGACGCCCGCCGCGGCGCCACCACCTCAGGATAGGGTTCCGGTAGAGAGCTTGTTCCAAGGGAACAGGAAAGGAACAGAGCAGGGGTGTGCGGGGCTCGAACGCGAACGCGGGAACACAGGTAGGGAGAGGTTTTACAGCGATCGCGGTACCTCTCGTCGGCGGCGACGGCCGCCTCAATCCTGCGGCAAGCGCTCTTGCCCCCGGCGCAGTGGGCAGGCCGTGCGGTTCCGGGGAGACGACCAGTCACAGAATAGACATGGGCCTACTGGGCCGTAGAAGGGTGTACCATGGGCTAATAAATCAGATGAGAAAAGGCCCATTCACTAGGGGAAAACAGGGAGACGTGGCGCGCCATGTGGTCTGGGTTTGGCCCGGCTCTCATGGGTAAATGGGCCAATAAATCAGAGGAGATAAGGCCCATCCACTAGTATTTTGAGGAAGGAAAGGAAAGACTGAAGGGCGGAGCGCGTGCTATTCGTATCTCTCTTCTCACGGTCGCTAGCGAGAGAAATCGAACCCTAGCCTCCGCGGCCGGCGACCTGCCAGGATTTCCGGCGAGGATTACTGCGGATAGGGCGGTTTCTCCCGCAAGACCCAAGCAAGGGGGGCTGTGATAGGTGATTTTGGGGTGAAGGAGGCGGAGGAAGAGGATGGGGTCGTCGTCGAAGGTGGTGCGGCCGGAGGATGTGCTGGAGTCGCTGAAGAACGACGGCACCATCGACGCGCTCCGCATGAAGATCATCGCCCAGCTCAAGGCCAACGTGCGTATACGCGGCGCCTCTCTCTCCCTCTCCCTATTCCTCTCTTGCCCTCAACCCCCTTGCCCTGTAACTCGTGGCCAGGCTTCTTTATGTTGGCAAATCACCTGTTGTGATCTTAGTATGTACTACTATCCGTACATCCGTATAAGAATTGCTGGCGTTCGTACATTGACGGTAAGTCAACTTTGAAGTTTGAACTATAAAAGTTTCCGTGCGTCAACAAAAAAACATGAAGGGAGTAATTCTGTTGCTCCGCAGAGCCGTTGTATTCTGAACTTATGACAGTCGTGTCCTTTGTGACTAAATTCCTACAGATTAATGAATTTTTAGTGGAATTCGATTCTACAACGGCAGTGTGAAGAAGCAACGTGGCAGGTGTAGTCTAGGTTCACAGTTGTGTTGTAGCAACTAACATACCCGTGATACGGCATGAGCCACATGGCTCGAAACTAGTCCCACTACGTGGCACCAGTGAGGCGTACTGTCTTATGTGAGCCAACCATGCACACCCTGCGACAAAGCGGATATTCAGTTGCCTATTACAACCAATAGTTATTTTCGTGTCCGTTGCACTCTCTTTTTTTCTTCCTGAAGCATCTTGCATTTTTTTTTTCAGTTTTTCTCATGAAAATGGTACCATCAATACTTGCTCTAGTTGTTCAATAGAGTAGTATGTCAGAATCCTTCTATGCTTTCTGCTGTTCCGCTAAATACATGCATTCATCATGGTTTCATGATATCTCTGTATTTTGATTTGCTTGATTTATGGAATAACGCAATCTTGGCATTCAACTTAGAATATTTAATTTCAGGAAGATATGAAGAAAAACACTATGATGATGGTGGAACAAAGTAAAGTTCTGAACACATCTGGAGCTGAGAAAAAGACTAAGAGGGAGTTGTTTGACGCTCTCCGTCAGGAACTGGAGTGAGTGCTTATCTTTTCTGAACTCTTATGTTGCATCAAATTGAACTAGCACATTATGCTCAATAGCAGGATATTCTTTTCTTTGGCTTTGTCAGTAGAGCTACAGATTTTATGTGTGCGGTATCCGTTGTTTAATACTGTAACAGTTATGTTGCCTTAAATGTTACTCCCTCCGTCCTAAATTACTTGTCATTCTAGCATCCTCAAGTTTTCCCAATTTACTTGTCATCCTCGCTTCCCAATGCACCTTTCTCTATTTCAAATACATCTCTATATCTATCTCTTTCTTCCTCGTTTTCAGCACATTCCACCTTTTCACCCCTCCTTAATTCCCGTGCCCGCATCTAGGATGATAAGTAATATGGGACGGAGGGAGTACTGTAAAATCTCCCAAGACACCTCATCTCTAGAATGTCTTTTACTGATTGCTGCTTAAATAATAACAATCAGAGGTTCCATGGTATTAGCTGTACGATGGAAGTATCACAACGAATATTATGTTATACTACTTGTATTGTAGGAGTGCTGGAAGGTTAAAAACACTTACGATGTGTATTTTGCTTGCGCCGTTTGTAGCTTCATGTCAGGGATAGCATATATCAAGTTCATCACTAGAATGCATTTAAACGGTATTCCTAGTTTTTTTTTATGGATGAATTCCTTCTATGCAACTGCAATTGTTGAGAATTGGAGGATGGGAATATATCAAACTTGTCAGTAGAATGCATTCTAATGTTATTCCTAGTTTTCATTCTGGCGGAAAATGAATTCCTTCTATGCAATTGCAATTGTGGTGAATCAGGTGATGGGAACTATTAAATTTGTCATGATGCATTTTTAACAGTACTCCTTTTTTATGAATTCCTTCTATAACATTGCAATTTTGGACAATCGCCTGAATGTATGAATCACATGTGAGTCCATGGCCCACATATAGTGAAATGTTTTAGGATCTCAAAATTTTCAGTGGCAAATAAGAGATTGCTGTTTTTAGCCACTAGCAGAAAGAGTACCTCATCAAAACTAGAACCAGATTGACTGTTTTATGTATTGCAGAACTCCAGTCCTTGAGAAAGCTTCCAAGGCAGTTTGGGAGCTGATACTTGACAATGGCGGATTAGGAAAAGAGATAACTGATACTGTTGAGAAAGTATTTTGCCGGCTCAGTGGGGTCGACATGACGTCTGCACCGCCAGCAGCTGGTCCTCATCAAGTGAAAGATGAAGTGGCTGTTGATGACGGTGAGAAGCGCAATGACATTGATCCACCCTTGTCAAGGAAGAGACCTTTCAGTGACATGAACCGGAAAGGTGCAGAGGTGCTGTAACAAGTTGTGGTGGAAGAGACCAGCACGAGTCATTAGAGGATGGCAACTATAGAAGTTGCTGTGATGCTTGTTTGTGATGTAATTTTAGTTCTTAGATGCTGAAGTAGCTTTAGTGTGTGAATGGTAAGAAGGTAAATCCTGTTTATCATTGTTAGGATCGTATGTTACTGTTACCGATGTGTTTATACTTTCTGTTTGTGCTGCTATAGGATATACTTCAAGTTTTCTGGAAGCTGACTGCCATTAATTCTCTGGTTCTGGATATAAGCCAAATCGGCCGACTGTTGCCTCCAGAAATCCATGTGATGCTTGTTAGAAATACGCAGTTCATATGCATAGAGATTTTTCTTGCTTCAATATATCTAACGAAAATCATCTCGAGTATTATTTTCTCCTCGTGTGTTTCTGATATGTATTTAAGTTCGTACGTTAGCATTACGGTGACTACCATGTATAACCTGAAACATGCATGTTGACTAGGACCGCTGAGTAACTTGGATTATTGATCTCTTGTTGCACTTGTATTGCCATCCAAACAGATAAACGATAACAAAAAACACTCCAGAAATACGTTGAGATACGGGGGAAAGCGTTGGTCCAAAATCCGTATCGGCACTGGTGTGCTGGTTCACTTTGACACCAACAAAATCGTGTGCCTGTACCGGTACGCCGAGCACTCGACTTCAAGGCCTCTGTACCGGCGGCAAATCGTCGCTCCGCAACATGCCGAACACCTAACCTTAACCGTGGTCGGAAAGCAGAGGAGGAGAAGATCCAGCAAATCGTCGCGCAGCAACGTGCCCAAGAGGCCACTGGGTTTAGGCACGTTAATGGTGCCCTTTCGAGGGACGAGCCCTGGCCCGCAATGGCTTTAGTACTGTTCATATTCTCCTAGTGCATGGTCGTATCTTTTTGAAAGGGGCATGGCTGTTTTGTTTCCCCCTGCGTAGCGCGTTTTAGGTTGTCGATAAAAAATCTTCCCATGCGTGGCCGACTAGCTTTTTGTTTCAGCTTCTCAGCTAATTTTTTCAGCTGAAAAGTTAAAAATTGATAAATTAAAACAAACAAAATTCTGAAAAGCTAATTTTTGAATGCTGAAAAGCTAGTTTTTTAAAACAAACTAAGCTGAAAAGCGCACTGAGGGTTGATTTTTCTGTTTTTAGTGTGCAGAAAAGATAAATATATATTATAAAAGTTAACATATAAATTTCATCAGCTAGCTTTTCACTAGTCACCTGTCAAATTTTCTAAAAGCTCAAAAGCTCTAGCTTCAGCGTTCCAAAAACGAGCTTTTCAAAATCTTGTTTGTTTTGACATCTCAATTTTTAATTTTTTTAGTTGGTAAAGCTAGCAGAAAAGCTCAAACAAAAAGAATTGTTAGTTGATTAAAAGTTATTCTCTTTTCCTCCAAACAGTGGATTAACAGGCGAACTACCACTAATTGATTTTCTAATAGGTACTAGCAATTCGCAAATTAAAAAGTCTAAAATACCCTCAGCAGCTAGTGAACTACTCCCCGTTTCAAAATATAAAGTTTAGTTAAAGTCAAATTTTTATCACTTTGACTATTAATAATATATAATTCATAATGTTTTATCATATAAAAATTATATTTTTTATTCATCGTTAAAGAAACTTTCATAAAATTATATTTTTATATTAAAAATTAAGTAATTTTTTAGATATTATTGGTAAAAATTAAAAGATTTTGACCTTATCTAAACTAGAAATGCCCATTTTTTCAGTTTTCTCCAAAAAAAATGTCTGATATAGTTAAAAAAAAAATTTGGTCAAAAGATGTAGATTGAAACATTCATTATTAAAAAGTGAACACGGATTGAGATGATGGACTACGAGCTATTTTTTCTCGTTAGGATCCGATTTCGCGCACATTTTTCTTGGTTTTTTTTCAGAAAATGTCCGATATACGTACTAAAAATATTTTTTTATCAAAAGCAGTGGATTGAACGTTCATTATTAAAAAACTGAACACACAGGTTGACAGAATGGACTGTGGCCTATTTTTCTCCGTCAGGACTCGTTTTTGCGCTCGTTTTTTTTCCAGTTTTCTCCAGAAATATTCGATATACGTACCCAAAATATATATTTTTTAAAAAGAGTGAATTGAGATGTTCATTATTAAAAAACTAAACGCAGATTGATCAGATGGACTGCGGCCTATTTTTCTCCGTTGAGACCCGTTTTTACGTCTATTTTTCTTAGTTTTCTCTAAAAAAATATCTGATATACATACCAAAAATATTTTTTTTTTCAAAAAAGAGTGGATTGGGACGGACTGAACACTGGTTGAGACTTCCAACTGCTTTCGAGTACTTCATTTTCACAATGTGCATAGGAGTATCAGTTTACGCTGTTAATTCCAAACTACTCCTAAGTCTTATCAAGGCAAATATCTGTTCACAAAACATAAAAAACCACGGGAAAGACATGAACCAATAGGAGTAGATATGTCTTGCGAAAACCATTTTTTTTAAAAAAAAATCCCTTTAGGCTTTCGGGCCAACCAATCGATCAGCATAATTAAACATGAGAGGACACACTTTCCAAACAAGTCCAGAAATATTTTTATTCTGGGATTATATATACCTGCAGAGAATCTTTGCGACGGTGTTCACCTACGCGTCACTAGTTGCTGGTCGCAGCGATTTTATTTTGGCAGGATCGATTCATGCAGGCGGCCGCAAGTAGTTGAGCTTGTGGACGCCCACCGACCATGCAAATTTCTATGATAAGATCATGCTCCTTTTGGAAATTACTCCAGTATTTAGACTCCTTTTTGAAATCAAATGCTACCTAGCTTAGTTCTCATCAATGTTAGTGCTAGGATCTTGCTCCTTTATTTTCAAGCTAATTGAACTCTATTGTAGGAATGCATAAGAAAATAAGAAAACGTGAGTGTGAAGATTTTTTTGCCCACAAAATTCCAAACAACTGTTAAAATGTCAAATGACATCGACACAAGAAATGTATTTCTCCGTACTACAAAATGTCTGTTCTTATTAATAGGCAATCATGGAGCCACAATGTTAGGCCCGGACATGCGAGACGCTGCACAAGGTACCAATCGAGGTGGCCACGCCTGTCGCTTTTTTTCCCCTGTAGGTTTTTTGTTTCCGCTCCGAAATAAATAAATAAGATAAAATTTGCTATCACGGAGTTGTGTGTGGTCGAGCATGGTTTGGACTCATCTTACCAGTCTCTTCGTTTTTAAATTGTTAAAATAATTTAAATTTTTTTTATCTCACATGAAACATCTCTTTTTTTTTTCCTTTGTGAAAGGCTCGCGTGATTGATTTGGTGAGAGCGAGGGTGATGTTTTGTTTCGTATCGTCTTCAGGTTTTGAAAACCGGACTAGTACCGGTTTTGGTTTTCATGAAAAATCGGTCCCGATTTTGCTACAGTTTTCGGCTTAGTTTTCAACAAAAATCGATGCTCCGATAATATTAGATCAGACCGATTTCACCGGTTTTTGCGAAAACCGATGGATTTTAACCGGTTTCTCAGACCCTGATAGTCTCCGCTAGCTTTCACTGAAGTTCCGTTTAGGTTGGTTTGTGAATGATTGGTATAGCAGGGCTAGATGTCCAAAAAAGTCAGTTGAAATCGGTGGACATGATAAGAAATACCGCTATAGATGCATCTCTTTTTTCTCTGATCAATGTAGTCCTTTTTTCCTCTCTCTCTAATAATTAATTACTTTTGATGAGATTATTATTTGTGAAAATATTCTATGCAACCTATCTTTTGTTCTAGCTAAAGTATCATCATTCCTTGTGAAACTTGGGTGCCTGAAATATATTGATTTTTTAATGCTAAAACGGTGGAATTATGGGTAAAACTTGTAATGGATGTTTATTTATTGGACAAGTTATGAGCAAGTTTGGTACGTCAGTCAAACTAAACTTCAGCGCTACTGCTGTTCTGATTTTAAAATATTGATACTATTTACTTTAAAATATTATTTTTTATCATTCATCTTATTTAAAAAATATTATAATATTTCAAATATTTATAATAATAAAGTAAATTATACTAAAATATATCATATTTATTTTTTAAAAATTAAAGTAAAAGACAACATTATTAGTGAACGGAATCAATATTTTAACTATAAATATCTTCATGCCTTTTCTGATAAGACATACTATATCATAGGGGTGTTCTAAGGCAGCTGTAATGCACCTAGATAGAGGATGCATTGAACCTGGAGCATGTCTCCGTGTTATAATTTTGGAATTACTCACTTCTGCTGGGTTGTAACACGGTTAAATATTTTCTCATCATAACAAGAACAAATGCATATAATTTTTTGATTTTACATAAGAAAATTAACATTGGTGCGTGGTAACTTCGCCTCAAAGCGAGAAGAAAAGGAATATCCAACCACGTACTCCTAAAGGAAATATCCTGGCGAGTTGGTTTTGATTGCACTTTTGGGAAAAAGCGTAAGATTCTTGCAGGGGTATTACTGGAAGAAGATACCGCGCGAACCAACCGGCACCGCGTATCAAAAGTGATCTCTTGCGGCTAATATAAACAATTTGAGGGAACTGATTCTTGTGATTTGTTGTACTCCTATGTTCATATTTTCTACCTTATTAAAGATAGCTGAGTGGTGCAGAATCGTCTCCAGTAAAATACTGACATAATTTTATCAGCACTAGTTTGATTTTGAAGTCAAAGATGACGGAAAAGAGATGAAAATTGAACAACTTGCAATCTCTTGCTTGAGCCAGGAGCCCAAGATAACGCAAGAAGCAAGCAAGAACATGTGCTATCGGAGCATAAAGTAGGACATGCTTCCACTCTCATGATAATTAAGTTCTCATTTCAACTTGGTCATAGTTTTCAATACGCATGGTTAGCAGGTTTGGTAACGCTACGAAATACTAATGGGTTCCGCAATTGATGCTGGATGTAATGCTTAGACAAAATATTTACTTGTATCTTTTCTAAAAATGTATTGGTTTGAAGTAAATTGATAACCATTTTAGGTTTTATTTGACATGTCATTTTCTAATTAAAAGTTTGGAAAATATGACAACTTATTCATAATTTCACTGGTAAATAAAAGATATCCCACGTGCCACAAATATACCCTTTTCGTCTCTTTAGTTGTTTTGAGAGAGATAGAGAGGAAATATATTGAGAAGAAAAAAATATATTAAAAAAAACGTGAGGAGTTTAAACAAGTTGGTTTATGTGAAAATTGATCCAATTTGATTTCGCCGAACAACTGATTTTCAGGTAAAACCGAACTTTGTACTGGATAAAAATAGTAAATCAACCAACTTCATAGGTAATCGGTTAATTTTCTACGCTGCTGAAAATTTAACCGGCAATTTTATAAACCTTACCATGTGCACGAATGAAAGCGACCCACCCACAGAGTCATTGACAGCGGCCCATGACCAGCCTAGGAAAGATTCCTTCCACCCATTCTCGGCTGTTCGTCCACAACAGTTTCGCAGCCTGCCATCCCATGCATGAGATTACAGAAACGCCCCTGGAGTACAAGTTTACGGAAACACCCCTGGCCAGACATTAAATAACCTTCCCCACCCCACCTGATCTCCTCCTCCTTCCTCTCCTCCGATTGAGTGGCTCTCGTTCCCCAACCAGCTCCAGCTTCCAGTCATCTTCCCCCTCGGTCATCCCAGATTTCCTCTCCGTTCCAGTACCATTCTCCACCAGATCATCGTCCCCCGATCGAAGCTGTTACCTTCTTCCACCAACAAGTGGTGCTGTTCTCGGTAGATCTTGGCCGAAGATTTCAAGCGTCGTGTTGGGATTCTCTCAGGTCTCTTGCGCTGGAGGGAGGTTTTGATCTCGCTGGCCATGGTTTGGCCGGGAACGAGCGCGTCGATGCCAAATCTCTGAGCTTTATGAAGATCGCCGCTCACCTGCGCCGGTCCTGCTTCCTCCACTCCTTCTCCGTTGTCTTCCTGTACTGGTTTTATGTGATCTCATAATTCGCCCGGATTCGTTCGTTGCTCGTGTCCGCTTCCTCCGTCTCTTGGTGTTTTTCTGTTCGTTCTTTGTTTTTGAAGGATTGGTGAATAAAGTCGTCATCGTCATCAGCAGCAGCAGCAGTAGGGAATTTTTTGGGGGGTAAAGCTTGGTAGCAGAAGGTTTCTTGCGGGTTGAGAGAGAGGGGAAGAAAAAGGTTGCTTCTTGATGTCGTCGTCGTCGCTGTCGCCGGGAGGCAGGCTGTCGAGGTCGGACGGCGACTCGGCGGCGGACACGCACCGGCGGGAGAAGCGGCGGCTGTCGAACCGCGAGTCGGCGCGGCGGTCGCGGCTGCGGAAGCAGCAGCACCTGGACGAGCTGGTGCAGGAGGTGGCGCGTCTGCAGGCGGAGAACGCGCGCGTGGCGGCCCGCGCCGCCGACATCGCCGCGCAGCACCAGCGCGTGGAGCAGGAGAACACGGTGCTCCGCGCGCGCGCCGCCGAGCTCGGCGACCGGCTGCGGTCCGTCAACGAGGTGCTCCGCGTCGTCGAGGAGTTCAGCGGCGTCGCCATGGACATCCAGGACGAGCTCCCCGTCGACGACCCGCTGCTCCGCCCGTGGCAGCTCCCCTGCCCCGCCGCCGCCATGCCCATCGGCGGCGCCACCGCCGCGCACATGCTCCAGTACTGATCACGCCGACGATGCCGCGGCCGTGGTGGCCGTTCGAGCGTGGCTTTCGTTCGCTGTTCGCGGGAAGAAGACGAGAAGATTTGGTTGGCCACATGATTATCACCAATACTCCTACCTCGCTGCTTTGAGAATTTTAGGAGGATTCAGCTGCTGCTGCTGTTGATCTATCTTCTGGTTACTTCAATAATTGTGTTTCTGTTGTTGTTTGTGTGTAAGAGATCATGCTTATGTATGGTCTAATGCTATGTTCATTTGTGATGTATCTTGTTCTGTAATGTGACGAATAAGTTTTTAGTAGTAAATGATTTCCTGTTCCAAATTCCAATTCAATTGTTTGATGAGATCTGATGGTGCCTGGATGATTTCTCTTGTTCATGAAATTGGATCAGATTTGCTGCGTGAAGATATTTCTCTCGTCTCAGACCACTAAAATTCACTAAAATTCATAGGTCATATCAAATCAAGAAAGCAAGGAGAAAGGCATCAAACCAACTTGAGTGCGAAGTATCATCTAAAGTGCTCAAACCAAAGTAAGGACCACTTGTTGGCTGTTGCAAAGTTCTTCACCGGATTCTATCTACTGACAGCTCGATCCCTCCTATGTCTCTTGATTTCCTGCTTGGAAAAGAAAACGCTAAGATGTATTGCTGCAATGACATGACAGATCCTTCACCCAACAAACAAGGAATTGTTCACACTTGCTAAGTTATCGAAGCAAAATGAAAACTGGAATCAAACAAAGGCCACTACATCTATGACGAAATTGAAAATGACGGTGAAAAGCACAAGAAAACCTTAAAACTTAGTTATAAGGGCACCAGCTGGGCGTGCAACAGGATAAAGAGTTTTAGTGCGTGGTGCACTCACAATTACGTCATACATAGATTTAGAAATAACTTGACAGGTTACCCAATTACAAAGAAGTGCTGAACATAATAAGCACAATCACTCTCAAAACGATAACAAACTAGATCAGATCAATATGTCATCCTCCACATGTTTGAAGTGCTTATGATAAAGAAGAAAATTCAACAAAATCTGATGTTCTCAAATGATATGCTTATTTTCATGTTAAATTTCCGCAGCATTTCACTTCATCATGCTCTCTGGAGAGTTCTGGAAAATAATAGGCCAAAACAAAGAAGAGACAACTTCAGATTTGACACATTGAAAATCTACTCCTCGACGACGACGCTGATCTGGCCCTTGTCGAGCATGTCGTAGAAGGATCTAGTCTTCCTCTGCTCATTCCAGTGGTGCATCTTCCACATGCCACCAGCGACCAGCCCAAGGGTAAGACCAATGAAGATCTCCTTCACCACGCTTGGGCCCTTTAGGGTAGCATGTGCAACCCTGCCACCTGCCATTTGCTCCTTGCCGTTGAGGTTAGATGCCAAATGCCTGAAAAGAAATGAAGATACCATGAGTTGATTTGTGGGAGCAACAGGCAGACAAGAGATCTTCACTACAATAGAAAGATACTCTTAATAAACACAGACATGTGCATAGAGCATAACTTATTTTGGCCCATTCTCATTGTATGATTAACGACACCTACAGTGTTAGTTGAGGTGATTTATACATAGCAAAAGTGGATCCAGCATGGTATGGTCATGAGGTTAATGATAAGATTAAGAGAGCAAATTTTGAATTAACAACTGCACTCATATATGCAAAATGGTAAGGAAGGGCAATGCCAAGCAACAGCAGAGGGTTCAATGTACAAAAACAGTCCCCAAGAAAAGCTATGAGAAAAATAACTGTATTTCTAACCGTTATTCCAAAAATTACCCTCTTCCACCACACAAGTTTCATAATGGATTGGGGCCGGACAAATATGTAGGAACACTTTAAACACTGATATCAATCATTGCTTCTACTGAAAAACAAATGCACACCAGGTACCCCTCACCTACCCTGCCACTCATGCCAAAAAACACAGCCATCTTGGTCAAACAAAGCCACAACAACAAATGAGTTGAGAGCAGGGTTTCAGTATCGATTGAACCGGGGAAACTGGTCCCCACCGGTTTGACGAAAGCTGGTAAAAAAAACTGCTCCAAATCGAAAAATCAAAACGTAAATGAAATTTGGTCGAAATGCTACAGTAAACTGGTCGTTTTTTCTGGTTTATCTAGTGGTTTCACTGGTTTTATTGGTTTTCAAGTTTCAAATTTAGAAACCCACCTGTTTACCCCTCGGTTTTACCGGTTTTTGAAATTCTAAAATTTTTCAAATTTTCAATTGTTTATTTTTTTCCCTGAAAACTGGTAGTCTGATGAAATCGGACCAGACCGGTTTTACCGAAAACCGTGAAAACTGACCAGTTTTCAAAGGTTGTTAACCTTTGTTAAGAGCTATCTGGCACCGATACGGATACGTGTATCGATATCCGACGGATACGGATACGGCAATACGGCATTTTGCTAAAAAATCCGATACGTGGATACGTTTTATTATTTTTTAAAAAAAATAACCAATATAAGAAAAGAAAGGAAAAATCAAAAGAGAATGAAGTTGGGCAAAAAATAGGCCCATTCTCCTCTCTTTTACCCTAAGATATAAATACCTCACCTCACCATTCACCCACTCAGTCATCCCACCACCAGCTGCCACCCCCACCCACCCACGCTCTCCCCCTCTCTCTCTCTCTCTCTCTCTCTCTCTCTCTCTCTCTCTCTCTCTCGATCTGGATGGCGCCCTGGTCCTCCGTCCGTGCGCGTGCGGTTCTACCCACCGACTCGTACGTCGTCGGCATCGTCCGACCGACCGGGTGCGCGCCCTGTGCCCCCGACATCCTCTCTCTCTCTCTCTCTCTCTCTCTGTGCCTAAGATGCTCTCTGTGTGCCTAGGATGTAGCAGGGTTGCCGCCATGGTAGGAGGTCCAGCACTCCGGCAGCTGCAGCCCTCCTGGATCTCGCCGCCGCCCCCTGATGCCACTGTCCCCTGGAGCGCTTTCCCTCAGCTCCACCGTGCCACAGCAGATACCCTCTCTCTCTCTCTATCTCAGTGTCTGATCCAACCCAAAATGTATCCGATATGTATCCGTACGGGATACGTATCCAACGCATATCCATGCTCCGAGTGAAGTATCCGTGTTTTGTAGGTTAAGAGATCACCTACCCTGCCACTCATGCCAAAAAACACAAGGAAATTCCTTATTCGCCATCGAAAATTTTACTCTTCCCTTATTCGCCAATAAAAATTTACATTTCCCTTATCTACCATTGGATTTAATTTTCCTTCCCTTTTTTGCCATGATCACCATTTGCTTCTACATAAAAATGAATATCGAACTTGGATTTCAGAAAATCTATCAGACATATTACTTATATATTACATGAATATATAATTTTCATATGTTTACAATTTAAAAATATAAATTATGATTCAAATACTCAATGCGGGCAGTTATATTCAGAAAATATAGTATTTTAGACCAATATTTACAATTCTTTAATCATAAACATATGAAAAAAAATATATTCATGCAATGTATAAGTAATATGTCTAATATTTTTTTAAAATTCAAGTTAGAAATGCATTTTTGGCTAGGAACAAATGGTGATCATGGCAAAAAAAGGTAAGGAAAATTAAATTCAATGGTGGATACGAGAAATTCTATAGGGCTGCAATTCGTTCTGCCATGCTTTATGGAGCAGAGTGTTGGCCTACGAAAAGGCAATATGTCCAACAGCTACACGTAGCCGAAATGCGTATGTTGAGATGGATGTGTGGCCACACGAGAAGAGATCGTGTCTGAAACGAACGAGAGAGATTAAGAGTGGCACTAGTTGAGCAGAAACTTGTGCAGCATCGTTTGAGGTGGTTTGGACATATTCAACGATGAGCACAGGAGGCACCGGTTCGTAGCGGGATGGTAAGTCGGTCAAACGGTGTGAAGAGAAGCAGAGGTAGACCAAACTTGACTTGGAAGAGTCTGTGAAGAGAGATCTGAAGGATTGAGATATCGCCAAGGAGAACTTGACTTGGAAGAGTCTGTGAAGAGAGATCTGAAGGATTGAGATATCGCCAAAGAGTTAGCTTTGGATAGGAGTTCGTGGAGGCTAGCAATTCACGTGCCTGAACCTTGATTGCCGGTTGTTGCTCCTTCTTAATCGTTTCTCGGGGTTTCATCTTTAGCCTACACCAACTTACTTAGGACTAAAAGCTTTGTTGTTGTTGTTGTTGTTGCAGATACGAAAAATGTAAATTTCCAATGACGAATAAGGGAAGAGTAAAATTTTCGATGGCGAATAAGGTATTTCCTCAAAAAACATAGCCATCATGGTCAAACAAAGCCACACAACAAATGAGTCAAGGATTTTCTTATCAGTAAACACCAAATCAAAGGCACAATATCAACATGTATATAATAACATGAACTTGTTCACAACCTAACAAGAATAAAGTCAAAACAGACAGACAACAGTATCTGGCTTCTTCAAGGCCCTAGTTGTTGACTCCAATCCAATAAACAACAAATATATTCATGACCTATCAAATAAGCATGCTAGCTTTGGAGGACACCAACTTGATGCACATCTTAGGTGTTGAATACGCACTCAAAAAAGGGCAACAAGCAAACTCAGTTCAAGTCAGAAATAAAATAAACTTCGAATGGAACAGCAGGCAACCTCTAATAAGAACATAGAGCATGAGCACTTAGATTAAACCAAGCTGAAGACAAGGTCCAAAAGCAACCAAAGAGCTGAGTGCTCAGATTCAGCGAGTCGAATAAAAAAGATACCGGATTAACTTGCTTATGAAATAAAAATAAAGAAGTGACCGCTAATGAAACATTAGGGATACTTGGAAAATTGGTGGTTTTGAAGCTTTGCACTGGCACTCTCAGTTTTGAGATAGGAAAGGACAGAAAGGTAGCTATGATACCGTTAAAAAGAGGCAATTACCGATATAACTCACAAGCATATTATGTTACTTCATAGTTGAATGATTACAAAAACTTTCAGCTTTGATATGGAAAAGGGCAGAAAGGAGCTATGATACAATTAAAAACAGGCAATCACCAATGTAACTCACAAACATATAATGTTACTTAATAGGTGTATGATTACAAATACAAGTACAGGCATATATGTAATGCAAAATGCTAGATATGTAATATTGTAGAAAAATAAAGACACACAGTGCTATCCACACTACAGCAGATGATGTGCTGCTACATAAAGTTTAACTCCTTCAAATGTTTTGGATCCAAGAAGCTACAGAAAGGCAACTAGTATGCTGATACATCACAAACGAGAAGTATATGCTGAGACAAGCACTATATAGCAAACATCAATACAGCCTTTGGAACACAAACGCTTAGTAAAGGATAAGACCATTCCTGTGCAGAGTCTTAGAATTTGCAAGAAAAAATTGAAAGCAAGAACTGCCAAAATGATAAAGCCTTCCAACATGATGCAACCAAAACAGAATGAAATCTTATATGCACTGGGGAACTTGTGCTTGTTTTGAGGTCATCCAATTAGCCCCTTGCCTGGCTTAAGAAGCTTATAGTATTTGCACGTCACACTGGACACTTCCTAAGAGCAGAGCATGAAAATCAATGACACAAAAACAATAAACATTGGCACCAAAGGATGAATCATCAGCGGCCCTGAAAACATTCTAGTCTAAAAATCCTAAAGCAATAGCTATCATCAAAAGATGTCAAGAAGACATGGTTTAAGTTCATGCATCATCCAAATGCAACAGTAAATGCAGCAAAATACCTAATCCAGTTAACATCTGATATATCAGCTAAACCATACATCTGTTCAGTTGTAAATGCAGTACAATCACAGTGATGCTAGAAGCATCTTACGGCAGAGTAAAACAAAATCTTTATATATTAAACTGTGTGGGTTCTCTCAAACGCTACCGTGCCATGTCAGGTAAAAATATTTCATTCGTCAAATTGAAAAGGAATGGCATAGATTCTCGCTCATCCTCTGCACACCGCACCCCACGGGCGATATTTTCTCCGCTGTCTGCCCATCTGCGTCCCCTTCCACCTCGGATCAGCCGCCAAACCCCGCTGGCTTCCGTCACACTAGGCCGCTGCACCGCCGGCCTTCGCGTTCTCGGGAAGCAGCGCTGCCGTTCTGTGTTGCCTCTAAAGCCCACCGCTAAGCAGCATGGTTTCCGCGCTACTCCAGACTGGCTGGCCTCCCTCCGCCGGCCTTCGCCGCTCTAGGCTGCTGCACCGCCGACCCGTGCCATCTCGAGAAGCACGGCTTCCACGCCACGGGCCTGCGCCGCTCTTGACCGGCCCATGCAGTTGTCGTCCCGGCTGCTCTGCCCCGCTCGCGCTGGTACGCATGGTGCAATCAGGCCATCATCCTCTCTGTTGTCTTCCTCAATGGATTGGTCTGGAGCAGCCATACTATCATGCTCCGCTCCCTCTCGCCTCAACGTTACCCTATCCTTCCGTTCCATCTTCACACATGGTCGTCGCATCAACTAGGTACTGTACTACCAATCTATACGTTTCTTTGCTCTTTCTTTTTTTCTACTCGCCACCAACTATCTAAGCTCACAGATGTTTGATACAATGCCTGAGACAGGCTTGCACGTATGCTCACCAGATGTTAGATCAAATGCTCTAAGTTGTGAATTTTAGAAGGATCCTACCTCACCTGCCGAAGAAAGTGACCCAATAAATTATGGGTAAATTTCATATTTTTACCCATGTCAAAACACAACATTTTTTCCTTCACACATATTCTCAAAATAGTATACGTGATCACATTGTAGTGCACAACATTAATTTTCTTTCACGGATGCTTTGATTAAAAAAAATCAACACTCTATTCATTAGTAGTACTGAATGCCTGCACATCATTTTGAATTGAAAAACTCCGTCCTCGTAAACTGGGACAAGTGATATTCATGTAATTTTTTGCCATTTGAATAGATTTTTCTTCCTGTCAAATTGACTGAAATATATATAGAATTCAGATGAGTCTTCTTCAAGTTATTGTCTTTGATAAAATAGAACGGATATCTTGAAATTTATTTCAGAACTAAATTTTTGTGGACATGCTATGTTTCTATATTCATATTTTAGACCAAAACCAATATAGCAGAAAGCAAATAGTGAATTACTATTTATAAGCTGAATATTCCATGTGCCATTTGACTTTTTTGGAATTTTCCCTTGGTATTTTTAGAAAAATCTAAAGATTGGTCGAATAGATAAAATGAAAGGATAATTGCATGAAATTGCCACATGATCAGCAGAGGTGTTGCTAATTAAGGGCAACCCTAGCAATGCTCCCTTGTTCCTGATAATACACTATGTGTGACACACAATTTCAGAAGCAGCCTTATGAATTTAATTAAACGAACACAAGTCCCAATTTCCATAAAACCTCTCTTTGCTGTTACTTCTGGTAATCAAATTTAAAACTTCCTCTCTGTTTAAGCATTCTATCTTCGGCAGAAAATGGGCTTAAGTATGCTGTTAAACTGTAGGTGCTTGTGCTTAATATAGAAGCCACTCTCCCAGCATGTAACAGAGGGGCTTACTGTATGCTGCAGCAATGACATCTGTATACCATCCAACCAATCCTTCTCACAATGTGGTCAATTATGAAATGCTTAAGACAAGGTTCTTCCGAATTATTTACCCTCTTAAATTATCATGATTCATTAGTCATTGTAGCCTTTCATTATTTTTCTATTCTGGAAAGAGGAATATATGTGTGGTATTGGTTAGATGTCAAAACTATATGTTGTTTGGGTGTTTAACCATCTGAAATTTTCTATCTCATTGTACTCAGATTTCTTGGCAGCTCCTGTTTTTAAAAGGGGTTCTAATGTAGTAATGCACATATTTAGTTTATCTTTTATATGAAAACAGGGATGCAGCAGTAAACCTGATCATCGCATACACATACTTGAGCTGCTGAGCAAGATCAAATGTAGTATTTTTTTTTCTTCTTAGTTTCAGAGTTTCTTTGTATTATCTTTTAATTTGATCCTTTAAAAATAGTTGATATAAATATATGTGTTTTATGTGAGAGCCGTCTCAATTCAATTTTTGTCATCAGATTATATTCCTTTTAAAATAATTTGATAAATTTTCTGCATGATTTATTATAAACAGATTAGCATCCATGTGTTACCGATATGGAGGTGTACATATAGACATGAAGAAGTCCATTTGTCACTGAATAAAATGAACTTGTAATCATGTGAATTCAGAAATTTTTGAGACCAGTTTGGTTTTCTTTCAGGAATCTGTCCTTGCACAGATTTTCTTCAAGTAAATTGCTTGAAGCAAAGTCTATATTTTGGGCTCAAATTTTGTGCATGGCAGTCTGACTACTTTTATATTCTGCTATCAGGTATTAGCTTTATTAATGAATTATCACAAAAGCATATGGACCTTGGTTTGTGACGCCATTTTTTCTAGTGTTCATTCTAAAGTGCAATTCGTACCACAGCAAATGACAAGAAACGGTATATTGAAACGTGGTGGTCCTAGAAGCTTCAAAAAATTGGAAGGAACAAACAAAGTTGATACAGTCTTCTAGCACGCTGCAGATAGAAACAGCTCAATTTGTAGGATAAGCTTGTGCTATGTCAGAGGCTACAGAATAGTCCCCGAATGGACTGCACTATCTTTGGAACCAGAAATAAAACTAGACCTCACGTCAATCCTCACCGCCTCAGACGCGATAATAACCCTGACGGGAACGGACCCGCCGGCGGCACGGGGACGTCAGATCCAGGCGGTTCTCGAAAGCACGGGAAACACAAAGATGGAAACCCCAGGATACACGAGCAGTTAATCGGAAGAGGGTATTTCATCAAGCAGATGAGATGATCGGGCAGACGAGGAGGAGGAAAGGAGAGGATCTCACCTTGCCGGTGATGGAGGAGAGAAACGCCTGCGCCGCCGCCGTTTCGATCCAAGGGGGGAGGCGTTTTTGCGGAGACGTCCTTTAAAAAGGCTCCTGTTTGGGAAGAACAGGCAGGGTCAATTATATATAATAAATAGGTCACTGTAAAAGTTTCGAGCAACACAGGGCATTTGGTCTAGTGGTATGATTCTCGCTTAGGGTGCGAGAGGTCCCGAGTTCAATTCTCGGAATGCCCCAATATTTTTTTTTCTCCTGTACAGTGCTTACTGATTCTTTGCAACGAGCAATGCACTTTTGACTCTGAAAGTGTCCAAACAATGTATCAACAATACTCGTAGATCTTAAGCAAAAATATATTCTGCTCCTTTATTAGGTCTTTCTTCTTAGGGCATGTATGCTCTACAACAAGGGATAACATCCAGTACATCTGGTCACAACGCTCAAATATACCGGTTAGGTTAACATTCCTGCTGCAGTACAAAACATATCATGGTACTATTTCTACCTACGAGTTGAAATGTAACTTATGCATATAAACGGGCACTTCCATGCAATATTTGTCGACTCCAGCATGAACGTGTAACACTGGGGCTGATCACCCTAACTTGCTTCTAACGATGAACTTGTGTATCCAGAGTCCCATCAGGTGTTTCCCTGGACAGCTTTGTAGCACTCCAGGCTGCAGAGGGGAAGGTTCAGCTTGGAGTGCCGGTACCGGTACGCGTTCGTGCATGACGGTCCAGCACATTTCTCCCGTGGGGGAGGGTAGCTGCATGGCGCAAACACAGATGAACACCTGGTGAGGTGATGTCCTTAGAAAATATTTTGAGGCAACTATGCAAACGACTTGAGGAATACCTGTGCGGCTTGGAGTTGAAGATGCTGGGGAGCCCTACTGCTTCTGGGAATGAAATAATGGTGCCGGTGGGTCCCATGACCCAGCGAACAGAGCTTGCTGCAAGGTTTTGTGCTCTGGCTGCCCGCTCCTGTGCAAAAAAGAATGATTTTCAGCAAGGTGCTACTAGTACAAAAACTAGGAAGGGACACAAAAAGACAATCAGATGATGCAATGAACCTTCTCTTCTCGCTCCTTTTGTTTCCTCTCTTCTTTCTTCTTCTCAGAGTCCAAGCCAAGAATTTTCTTTATAGCTTCAGCCTGCACAGATCAACATTGATGAGAACCACTTGAAGTCAAACGAAAATATAAAATTGCTGGGTTGACTAACCTCGCTTTCTTTAGTGGCTTTCTCCACCTGCATCTTGCGCCGCTGAGCAGCCTCGGCCTTCTTCGCGAGCATCTCCTCTTCAGAAAGCTTGTCTTTCTTGCCTGGCTCCAAATAGAAATGTTTCAGATGCATTTAATGGAAGATGGAAGGTGAACATTTCCAATCAAACTGTTATGGGCATACTTCTTGAAGGAGCTGGTGGTAGGCCATCAGGAAACTCAATAGTACTGACGCTGCTTCCATCCATCCATGATTGAAGGGCACGGCGACGTGTTGTGAGAGGTTCACTTCTAACATTGGCAGGTGATTCATTGACAGAGTGTTCCTGTGTGTCCTCAGCATCAAGTTCACTTTCAGAGACAAGCTCCTCTTCAGTATCATCACTGTCGAGCGATTCTCTGGACCTTTTCTTGCTATCTCTGCTCGATCGAGATGAACTAATATCATTATCTGTCTCATTCGCCTTGTTCCTACGTTTAGCTTTCTTTGAGGCATTCTTTTTAGAGCTACTTCCTCCTTTGTTTTCAGGCTCAATATCTTCAGAAGTTGCAGGATTTTCAAGGTTGCTTGGATCATATTCCTCATCCAACTCATTTTCCAAGATGGATTTCTTAGCAAGCCTCCTACTCTTCCGGAGAGGTTCTGAAGGTGGATCTCTCTGAGCTTTGGCTGGTTGTTCCTGAGCCAATGCTTCTTCAATCGACCTCACCTTTTTGGTTTTCTTGTCTCGCGAAGAGGTTGACCTATCTGAATCTTTTGTGCCTTCAGTCTACAAATAATCCAACCTTCTGAATCAATTACAAAATACAGTATTAAGATATTCAAAAAGAATCCAAAAACATTATTGACATGAAAAGGATAATTAGAACCAGAGTTAAACAAGATGTTGAGTAACAGAACTTGATTCTTGAAGGCAACTGGTCTTCTCTTTAATCATGCTATGTAGGTGAAAGAATACACCAAAAAATGAACATATGATGCCACTGTCACTTACCAGATTACCATGCTTTTGATGGTGCCGTGAATCTCCTGGCCGTGGCGGCTTCGCTGGCAAAGACCTGGAATCCTGCGTATCAGGGTTCGGTTTCGATAACAAATTACTGCGGATCTTGACCTTCAACTTCTTCGGTTTGTCATCGGCCGACACACGCGCATCATGGCTACCCTCAGTCTTTCTGGATCCCTCCGACGCACGAGCATTCAGGTAGAGCTCTCGCCTCCGCAGCCCACCGCCGTCGCCCTCATCCGACGGTAACAGCCTCCTCGCGCCGCTCCGGGAGGACACGGATGACGAGGAGAAGGTGCTGTCCCGCGGCTCCGCCGCAGGGACGCCCTCCGGCCTCGGCCGCCTCGCGGCGCTGCTCCGGCGCTTCTTCATGTGCGCGCCGTCGAATCCGGCGCCCTCGCCGCCTTCCATCCGACCGGAATCTGGACGTGGGGAGAACGTGCATATAAATCATGACGCTTCAAGTTATCAATTTTTATAGTTATCGACGAGATTTCCTCATAAAAAGTTGGTTGGCAGAGTGCGTAGGTTAAGAACCCAAATTGGGGAAAAGAATTGGAGAGAAACTTACAAGTAGAAAATAGCCGCAGAGCTCGAATTGAATGAGGCGACGCAAGGATGTGAGGAGGACCGGCGAGCGCTACATAATCTCCGCCGCCGCCGTTGGAGGATCGGAAGACTGGTAGCGAGGGTTTGGTTTCCTGACGGAGATACCGATACAGCAACTCGGCAAGGAAGCCCCGAGGTAGGCGAAGGGGGGCAGAGTGTAATTTTCGGTACTTTTTCTCTTTGGTACCTATACATATCGCATTTCATAAAACTCGACATACTAATTTTCTTCTCCATATTACCTGCAGTTTTAAATTTTGACACCGTTTACTTCTGATATTAAATTTATTCATTCATATTATTTTGAAAAGCATGATAATTTTTTTGTAAATTTTTTATCATATGTAATATTTGAAATACAATTAATAATTTTACATTTTTCAAATAAGTTGAATAATTAAAATTGATGTTAGATGTCACCAGTACTTTAAAACTGGAGGGAGTAACGAAATTCCAACTAAATTCTCTGAGAATCTGCTGAAACATCACATAAAAATTGTGTGCAAACAGCATGGTTTAAGTTCTGTGTGTGACAATGAAATCAGTTTAAGACGGTAAGGATTTTGTACTAATGCCACCAAAATTCTTGCCCTCCAAAGTCCAAACAGAGTACTGAAATACCAGCTCCTGCTCATTGTTCCAAAAAAATAATAATAGCAGCTCCTCGGAGATGTTTCTCAACTTCTTCAGTCCATCTTCAAGCTAGTTAACTGTCTAAATGACGACGAAAGCTCTAATGTCACACATTATGCATGGCCAGCTTACCGGCAGAAACAGAGGTCTGGATGGACACCCTGTTATTTGAAAACAAAAGAAAAAATGAAAACTAATTCATCATCTGTTGTCTTATGAACTGATTGCTCCCCTGAAATGCATCTTCAGACTTGCATAAGGGCTTGTTCGGTTTAAGGTAAGATTCATTCCACTTGGATCAAGTAAATCTATTAAATTATTCATGAAAAATTTCATTAAAATAGGAATGAATCTTAGCTTATTCTTGAAATTTGTCTTCCACAACCCGGTTTCATTCTACTGGGTGAGAGGTTTCATTCTTTGTGATAAAAGAAAAAAAATAGGTATAGAGTGAGTTTTATTCCCATTTTAGAAGAATTTTATATTCTAATAGAATGGGAGTAAAATTCTTCTAAGATAGAAATAAAACTCACTATTTTTTTTCTTTTTATCAAAAAAAAAATGAAACCACACCTTTTACTCTATGAAACGAAACCGGCTTGTAAAAGACAAATTGCAAGATTAAAATTTTATTCCCATTCTATTAGAATGAATAGGACGTGGTTAGGAAACCACATGTCCTATTCAGGAAGGAAATAGCAAAAAATCATTCGCATCGGCGCCGGCGGAACTACGAATCTGAGTTTGTCTTGCTGCAAAATTCATCGTACCACTATAGACTGGAGATATTACAAAATCAGATGTAACTCGGAGGACAAGTGAAATGATGATCGAGTTCTCTGTTCATGACATTCAAAATGGATGCAACGATCAACAAAACAACTCGGTGGCCTTCAACAACATTACACCATTTCAAAACAAGATCAAGTTAAAAATGACATTAGAATTTCTCAGCTCTCAAAGTTAGATGCAACGCATTCCTCTGGAGCAGAAAGCTCACAACTCAGGGTTTGTTTGCATCCAACCGACTAATTATTAGTCCAGACTAATAATTAATCAACTAAAAATTAGTCGACTAATTGTTAGTCCGTTGCCTATTTGAAAAAAGGACTAATTGTTAGTTCATCTTTAAATAAAATCTCTGTTTTACTCTGACTAATTATTAGTCCGCATATGTTTGGATTCATGACTAATTGTTAGACCGATTAGTTGTATTTTTTGCCATGTATTTAAATTTTGTACAAATTTTTTCGCCATTTCCTCAAATTTACTTTCGGCATTTCTTTAACACAAATAAACTATAGTGTAATTAGAGTAACATAATGAATCAATTATTTAACACAAATAGTTGGAAAAAATTGGTACATCATTTATGGTTACAATAAAACTACTTAGACTACATTGTGAAACTTTTTTAAAATTTAATTCAACATCACAGTGAGATTTGGAACAACAAAAAGAAAGAATTTAAATATTTATTTATACATATCACTAGTTTCAATCAATACCCTATAGCATTTAAACCATCCGCAATACTATCATGAAAAGTATTCATGTCTTGATCTTTATCTCTAAATTATTGTTGAAACCACCTACTGATGATTGCGAATAAGGTAAGTAATTATCATCACTATGAAATCAAAATTCGCATCTACAATTGAACTCTCTCGAATGAACTTGTCAAAGCTTGGCCGGATAAGGCAGGGGGCACCGTGGCTCAAGGTCAGGCAAGAAGGCGCGCTACAGGTGGGGCTGGCCGGGGCAGGACGGGGCGGCAAGGGGTTGGGCGGCGTATGTTTCCTACTGTGATTCGATAGTTTTGTTATTTTTTAGTTGGTTTCTGAAAATAAAAATCTAAAGGTATTTTAAATTTTTTATTGAATTGTTAGTCACAATTATCCTATTAGTTTCTCTGGATCAATTAATTAGAAAACAATTAGCTCATAAATAGACTTAAAAATTGGTTTTCTATTAGTCTGTCTGTTTGAAAAAAATTGAATAATTTTTTAGTCGGCAAATAATTAATCGGCCGGATTCAAATACGCTCGTGATAATACGCATCACCGTCCAGACGTTACACATCCCTTTCGTGGAATGCCATGGTACGGGGAAATCAGTATGTTCCATCAAATTACCAAGCAACAATCTTCAAGGTAAGGTTAAAAGAAGTGAAGCAAATCCAAAAAGAAGGTTGTATCATCAAAATCAGACATAATTAAATCGAAACGCTTTCACTAACTACATGTTCTTCTTCCTGGATGGATCGATGGATGGATACTCACACAAGCTTCTTCGACGCGATGAGACAGGAGGTATTTTGTATGCGGGTATACAAAGCGTTGTCAGTGTCTAGGTGCTAACCCAGGCCCATCTATTGAGCTATGGATGCGGAAGGAAGGACCGATCGGCCTAGCGCAGGCCGGCGGCGGATGAGATGGCGAGGCAGTTACTGGCGAGCTTGGCGAGCTCGGCGTCCTCCTTGGCCAAGAGCGGGGTGAGCTCCTCGCGCTCCTCGAACCCCTGGTCGCAGGTGTCCACGTCGGTGCGGACGGTGTCGAGCATGGTGCCGGTCGAGTCCCGGTCGCCGCCATCCATCGCCTTCTCGGCGTTATCCAGACTGTACGCGATGTCGTCGAACGACTCCACGCAGTCGTTCAGCGGGCCGCGCGCCAGCGGCTGCGTCTTGGGGTCGGCGGCGAGCGCCGCCGCCGCGCGCTTCGCGTCCGCCGCCTTCGCGCGCACCG